>BSSO01000003.1:0-84856 GCA_030267885.1 Mesembryanthemum crystallinum | reverse complement strand
CTATTCTAATTTGTCAAAAAAAAAAAAAAAAAAAAAATTGCTGATTACATCCTCCTTCATCCCTATAGTTCTTGATGTGTACGAAAAGTCTATTAAGATAGCTTCTTTAATTTGATTCATTTGAGTTCAAAACTTTGTTTTCTTTTTTCAAATAGTATGATTTATCATTGTTAATATGAGAAGCTCTAAGAAGGGCAAAGATCCACCATAATCATGACTGCTATTCTCAAATGTCAAAGAATTGACCTCATATTGATGGGAGAAGTGCTAACTAACAGCTCAATCATCCATGATATCATAACTGGATTTATCCTTCAAAAATGAAATTTCAATGCATAAAATTTGTCCCTTTGTTCTTTAGGCATTTTCCTCTTCTGTTCTAAATCTTGATAGGGTGAGCCACAAATAGTACATGATGTTACCCCAGATGAGATCTTATAACAAATTTAAATGTATCTTCACAATAATTTTTCATAAAAATATGTATATAGTACATACCCCTATATATATAACAACTTGAATTGTTAGCTAGTGTATATATGTGATGTTGCTGGTTCATCTGCCAAAACAGCAGCAGATTTGAATCCACTATAATACTATGCAAATATACCCCACTATTACAGAAGATTAATGTAAAGAACCAAGATACTGATTCTGACTACTTCCCCTGTTCAATTTCCAACCCACCATTTTTCACCCAATTATATTATGAGTAAAATAAAAAAGAATAGAAACAATATGGTGAACAAATCAAGGCTATTGGCTAAACTTGTCATAACAGAATACTAGTAAATATCACTATAAAATTTATAAATACCCCAAAAAAAAAAAAATTAAAAAAATCCAATGAAATTATAATATAATCAAAATCATGTGGAGGGCATGTGTTTTTGAGACAGTAGACATTAGTGGCCCTAGAGCTTCTGGTTTAAAATAATGTTTATTTTTGTCATTAACCTAACTTGTACCCTATTTTTTTTATCTATCATGTATAGATTCATGTTACATATAATTAGTTTTGAGAATTTTTATCTAGAGTATAACTCCACATAATTGATCAACTAACCTCTTTATAATTTCACATGCAAGTAACAGAACAATCATGGATTGGTGTTTTGGCTTCATCTATAAGAAGGGGGTGTATATTATTACTTTATTTATTCATCTTACCAGAAGAAAAATAATTCTGTTATCAGTTCTGTCAAATTTCTTAGTTTATTATTACACTACTAAGTATTAATATTTGTTTTGTTTATTCATGTTATCATTTATGTTAGATCTGACTTCTGAGAGGCTAATAACTGGCACAAAGACAGGATGTTGTTATTATAATTGGGGGTTGACCATATAAGAATTTATACCAGTAAGGACTAAGGACTAATAGGTGGATATCTGCAAAGAGTTTGGATGTCATGAAAGAAAGGACAACTAATGATAGGGAAAGCAAGTATGCTGTTACCAGTTTTAAGCAAGTGAGTATTTGTTTGTGCAGAGACTGAAATTTTTTTTTTTTTTTTTTTTTGACAAACCTTGCCAGTTTTAAGTGCAGATGTTTAGCTTGCACCCAAGCTAGGGTCAATTAGTTATGGTGCTTGGATTGCAGGGTCAAGTTATTCCGATTTTGATGATTACGAGTATTTTAGTTTTGTGAGCATGTATGTATGTACTCATGCTAGTTGCTACACAACATGATATACAATTTGAATTTTTATGTTGTTGCTATAGTTCAAGGGATAAACTAGTATTTTTCAATCTAACAAACTCTAGATTGAAAACTATTAACCAATCAAGTAAGTATATTATTTCAATTTTTTCGAGCAAATTAAGTAAAAAAAAAAGATTTTGACTTCTTTTGAATTGAATCCAAACTTACCTAGAAAATATCACATTTAATTTGATTGGATTATGCTGCTAGAAGTTCAATTTGGATGCAAACTGGCCTATATTAAAATGAAAGTTCAAATTACATCTTGGTGTGTGTATATATATTCTAATATGGGAGAGGAATTTGTATTCAAACAAGCCAATGGCATTCTCCAATTTTCTTCATTTATTCACCCTTTTTGTATCCTTACTCATTCTCCAATGCTCTCAGTATTGTTCTTTTTTTTTTTCCCCTACTTGGATTACCTTTTTTGTTTATATCAAACAAAATAAGCAATTCTACTTTGTCATTCCTTTTTCTTTAATTTATTTTCTTATCCTTTCCCTTCTCCTATGTAAACCAAACATGCCCTATTCTTATCAATTGCCATAAATAGTTTATTGTTTTCTTCTTCAGTTCTTCTATTTTTTCTTTTCTATTTTTGAAAGTTTTGGTCTTATGTTCCTTTTTGGCTTCTCAAATGAGTCAAATCCACCATTCTCTATTCTATCCAAAAAAAAAAAAAAAAAAAAAAAACATCTACCATTATCTACCATTTGCTACAAGTTTGAAATAATTATAATTTTTACAATTATCATAAAGATTCACTAATTTTCATGAATCTTGACTGTATTAAAACTGTATATTATGGTATAATGCAAATCCTAACTATCAACAACGTGTGGAAAAGTTGAGATTTAAAGAAAACTACTTTTAGGAAACATGAAGCTCAAAGTTTTACATTGGTAGTTTACAAAGGTATGAGCTACTTTATATATGGGATAGTTCTTTAAACCTTTGAATAAGTGTTAAGGGGTAGACCCTCCACCACATGTAGGCACCATCGTCCAGCCAGGCTGAGCTCGGATGAAAAAATTATTTCCTTAATTATTCCCTTTGCTCGGAGTACAATGTATGGTTAAAATGATCCAATATGAAGCACAATTAAGGAAGTATATTACAAGGTTGTTTATACACCAAGGACACAGCTAGTTGTTGAATTGCCCTGGCCTGATGCAGGAGGTGTAAAGAGACAAGTTTATTCCAGCTACTAATAATAAGCAGCAACATAAAACATCAAATATATATATATATATGATGAGATGTAGTAATTGAATTAAGACAATGATATGTAATGATATGTAACAATTCATTGAAGCACATATTATTAGTATAATTATGCATCTAGCTGGATGCTGATTTGTCTTAATCCAAAACAAAGATCAGTCAAGTCAAGTATATTGGCTAGCTTTAGCTTGGCTTATTAATTCATTGGTTGACTGGCTCCTATATGGAGTATGTTGGAAAAATAGATGATGTGTCAGATTCATCTACAGATCATAACTGCAACGTCATAATTTGTGACGATTATCATTTTTTACTTTTCTTTTCTTTCTTTTTTTTCCTTACGAAATGTGCTGGTATTTAGTCTTTTCATATATGAACTCAATAGTTTTGTAGAGGAATCTACGTTTTTATTCCACTCTTTCACAACCGAAAAAAATCGTAGTTTAAACGTGTTGGCATGGTAGCTTGAAAATAAAAGGTAGATCTTCTATGGATTTGCTCATTGCATGAACCAAATTTCAAGGTATATTTTGGCAAAACTAGTTGAGGCTTGTTCTTTTTAACTTATTTAGATAAGTTTCAGTTCAATTTAATTCAAATAAGTTAAGTTTAAGTTAAGTTCAGTTCAATTCAAATAAGTTCAATTTCTACCCCTTACTTTTTATTTCACAGATTACTATTCATTCAGTTCAGTTCAGTTTAGTTTAGTTCAGTTCTAATAAGTTCAATTCAGTTCAGTTTCAGCCGAAAAGAACAGGTCCTAATAGCTGCGAGTTATATCACCACAAAATTAGTTGAAAGTAGCAAAAAAATAGTTAAAAGTAGTTGCAAAGTAGTTTTGAAGTGATAATAAACTAGTTGTAGTTGCAAAGTGATAATAAACTACTCAAATGGTTAGACCAAGTAAATTTTGGGTCTCTGAGTTCAGATCAAGTTAGTTTTGGATTGATTTTTTTGTTAAATTCATTTTTCATTTATATTTTTCAAGTCATAATCATGTTCGGGTTGGATTGTGTCAAGACCCCAAATGGATCAGGTTCAGGTTCGGATCGAACTTTCGGGTTTAGTTAGCTTGTAACAGATCTAGCCATGTATGCAATTGCCCTGTAACAATGAAAAGTACTCCTAAACATTAGGCTTATATGCTCAGAAGCCTCCCAAAAACCCATATTGCTCTACCCAATTCCACTGAGGCCTTTACTTGTAGTCCAAAACAAAGTTATAGCCATTTTTATTAGGGGGTCTTCAGCTACTGGCCCAGCACAGTTGCCCATAAATAGTCTCCAAAGTACAAACCTCTCCCAGGCCCAGATTTGCACTCAAAGCTAACCTGATATATACTCATATTCATATCACTAGCTTGTTGTTCAGTACTTGGGCCACATTATGTTGAGCCACTTTAATGCCTTGCCCAGTTAGCACTTACTAGCATACTCTTTTGGATAGTCTAGGGTGACAGTGACACTATGATTAGGGCTTGACTCCTCCTCTAATAATGAATAAACCCCACATCACCAAAAGAGAGAGAAAATTCTCTATCCCAAAGGGGAAAAAAAAAACCAAAAAAGAATAAGAAAAATAGTATAAGAATATAAGATATTATTATTATTATTATTATTATTATTATTATTATTATTATTATTATTATTCTTCTTCTTCTTGTTTGCAATGTGGAACTTTTTTTTTCCTTGGGCGTGGTTAAAGGGCACCTCATAACGCACGGCATCGGGTATTCCGCAAATAAATTCGTGTAGGTTCTCCCTAGGACTATTGTAATTAGCATATTTTAATTACTCCCCATGAGGTTTGAACCCAAAATAAGAAGTAGTTTAACATTGTAGTTCCTAAAATAAATAAATAAAAAAATTTAAAAAAAAGGAGTTTGTCCAACTCCTAATACATTTAAGTCATAACATTGAATTTATAGAACTTAATTTAAATATTGACTTTATGAACTTTCTACTGTACTACCGAAAAAACAAAAAATCAAAAAAAAAATTATAAACTTTAATATATTGGATTTAACCTACTTAGTGATGGTAAAAAGATATTGGAATCATAGGTTGAAATGCACACAAAAAAATAAAAAATAAAAATAGAAGGTTTTGTGTGGCAGCCAAGTACCGGAGTGATATACTCAATTAAATTCTTTTCGTTTGTTTTTTTAAAAAAAATCCGAACCGGTGAACACTATTGTCTCTCATTTTCGCACAAAATCGCAATGTAAGTATCATGCGACATGACAAAAAGAAGGCTATATAAAATGTACCAAACCCTTTCTCTCCCTGCTACTTTTTACCACTGAAGGGTTTCTATCTTCGCCAACTTGAGGAAATCAAGAGAAGTAAAAAAGAGAATTCAAAACAGATAAGAAAGATGACTAATTTTATGGAGCTAATGTGTATGGAGTTTTTGAGTTTTGATTATTTTGATGCATTTGTCCATTTCTTATCATTAGTGTTTAAAATCTAATATACAATCCACTTTTTCCCTTATAAATTATAATATACTATTTTAATACATTGTATGAGTTTTAGCATACAATCTTAATTCGTTTTTTTTTTTTTTTTGCTCTGAAATTTGCTAGATTCTGATGTTGAGGCTGTGATAGTCATGCTGAATATCAATGGTTTAATTTTTCAAGTAATGCAAATTTTCAAGTAATGTAAAATTGATTTTGGAGCCTTTGTTGTTCAATGCAAGCTGATTTTTTGGTTTTCTGTTTCAGTTGCTAAGTAGATCTGGTTTTTTTTCTTCTTTTTTTTGGTGAACTACACCTATATATTATAGGTTTGAAGTGGCAAAAATTTGTATAAGGCAAAGTGATATTTTTATATTTAGTAATACTTTAGAAATACCATTGTGACAATACGAACAGAGAATTTTAGATAGAGAACCAGGTGAGGTGGTTCAAAGAATAATATACATACGTAGAAACCGAGCCTTAAGTTCCCCTCCCTATTTTTCTCTCTGTCTCTTCGTTTGTTGTAATTGTCAAATTTTGATCTTTAACTGGCCCTTTGCTTTTAGCCTTTATTCACTTCACCTTAATTTAGTTCATGGTTCAAGCTCTATTCTGTTCATCTTATTACTAGTTTATTCTAGTTCAGTGCTAATTCACTCCAATTCAGGTGAGAACTTATAAACTAAATAAAATTTTATTTCGAATATAAAAATTCACGATAATAATGTGTCATAGAAAAATTGCAATGCATACTTTCAAATGAGCCTAGTATTGACTATCTTTTGACAAGTTGTTCAGCAAGAAAAAAAAAAAAAAATCAATTCAACTCAGTTTAAATCAATTGAATTCATTTCGAATCAATTCAGTTTATATCAGTTTCATCTAGGTCAAGAAAACCTTTTATTGATGAATTTGTCATATAGTAACGGAAAAATCGCTCTGCCAGGTTTTCTACTATAGATTTCCAATCTCTTGAATAAACGATAGAGTCCACTTATTATAGTGGAACTCTAAACCCTTTGGTGGGCTTCATCCCTTTTTCCGGATTTGTAATCACAGACTGAGCCCAATTCAATGACTTAGTAGTCTTGTGTGCGACTTAGTAGTCTTCTTTGTAAGGTTTAGCATATTTAACTATTTACTTGGAGTAATTGATTTGGGTCGACCCAAGGGTTAAATATAAGCCCTTTAATTAATTTCGAATTTTCAACCAAAATGATTTTAACATGAAATATTAATCAAATTAGGTTAAATAATTAATTTTAACCCAAAATAATTAATCGATTTTGTGAGCCACATAAACAAATCTCTAGTGCCTACAATTGAATTGAGTTTTTTTTTTTTTCTTTTACAATTAGTCTGACTCTGATGTTCATTAAGCTTGATAAATTTTGGTGATGAACAATTTTGTAATATTGAGTTGGCTATTAAATACAAATGTTAGGATTTTTTGCCATGAACTACCTTAAGTTTCTCACTTTTTGTGGGAAACTACCTTTTATAATTTTTTTGGGTCAAAAACTACTTTATAAGTTCATTTCTTTGTAAAGTACTTACCATTTAACGGAAGTGGGGAAACGTTGTTAGATTTTGACTTGCGAAAAGACTATTTTGCCCTTACAAGTTGGAACATAAGGTTATCTTTCCCTCAATTCTTCTCTGTTGAACAATAAACAAGCCTCTGTTCCCCTCTTCTTACTCTATCTGCAATTCTCTCTATTCCAGTTCCCTCTTAGAAGCTGCAGTTGATATCGGCATCTAAATTGAAAGTCGTTCCAAGTAAATATGTATCATGTAATAGTCACCTATTTCCTTCTTTGTGTTGATTTGAGTACTAAGAAATTAGGGTTCTTATTGGGTGAAATTGGGGAAATTGTACATTGACTCTAAAATCTGAAATTAAAGTTTGGAATTGTAAAATTATTACAATTGTTAGATAATTACGTGTAATTATAAAGAAAATTTCAAATTCAAGTTATTCATCCCCATTTACGCATGAAATATTATTGTGGGAAAATTGTCGTGTTGATGATGAAGTGAGGATGAGAGTAAAGCTAGTGAGTGATGTGGACAATGCCAGAATCACAATGAGAGAGATGCTGGGGGGGAGAGAGAGAGGGCAAGGGAGAAAGAGTTAATTGTCAGATGAAGGTCGGTGAATTGAGTAAAAAAGGAAGGGAATTCACCAGGTTTTCAGTATCCACACAACATTGCCTATGTTCAAAAAACAGAGGGGAAAATGGTATTTTCACAGGCCACAATCTAACACCGTTTCCCCAATTCCGTGAAAAGATAGTACTTCACAAATAAAGAAAGTAAACATAGAAGGTAGTTTTTGACAATTTTTTATATAAAAGGTAGTTTTTTCAAAAATTAGGGAACTTATGGTAGTTTTCGGCAAAAAATCCTTCATATGAAGATGAAGTAGGCATGTTCTTATTGTTGCTCGTACACTTTTACATATTATTAAATTATGGGACCTTTATATAGTGTCTTTGTACTTTTGACTTTCTGAGTGGATGACAATGTCAATTAAAATTATACATAGTGCTCTTATAGTTTCTAAAATTCTACATGGTGACCTTTGAATACTTTTTTTTTTTTTTTTTTTAAAACATACTATTTTCTTTTAATTGAACTCTTTCTTCGTGTTCTATCGCGTTCTTATATATTTTTCGAGGAGATGGGGGATTTGTGCTCTTTGTGTAATAGAGTTAAGTAAAATGGATAAACTCTCATTTAAGAGGAATGCTAGTTGTACTTTCATCTGCAAGTGTAATTTGCACTTTTTACCTGCCTTTTTTTTTCCACAAGGATAGATGTGGAGACAGTTTGTAAAGGACAGACGTGGAGATAGTTTGTATTATTGGCAAAAACAACTAGCGTTTTAATAAGAGCTATAACTTTAGGCCATGTCTTGCAAAAGTAGATGTAGCTGCGAGCTATACCTTCACAAATTAGTTGAATGTTGCTTTGAAATGGTAATAAATTAGATGAAACTATAGTTTCAAAATAAAAGTTAGTATGGGTAGCTTTACAATATTAGATGTAGATGTTTAGATGCAGGCTGTAGCTGTTATTATTGCTTCAAATATTGTTTGATAGTTGAGAGAAAAAAAAAAAACTTGCTTTAAACTGTAACTTTTACTTAAAAGATACTATTTGTGTCAAACCTCTTAAGCTTGCAACTAATTTTTGCAACATTTAGTTACGAAACAAACTAATTATGGGAAGTTACTTGCACTAACTTTCAACTGTAGCTACCAAAATAGCTAGTTTACTACTCTACCATATTATAGCAACATTTCACAACTGCAGTTGGAGTAATTAATTTTTTTTTTTTTTTGATATCGGAGTAATTAAATTTTTAAACATAGACTTAACAAATTTAAAATAATATAATTAATACTCCCTCCGTCTCTTATTTCTCTACTAATACTTGCTTTTGTGGAAACCCAATTTAGTTGTGGGTCTCCGGCAGCTGGCCCAAGGCCGCTCACGTATAGTCTCTTATTCTTCAAGTACTACTGAGGCCCATATATTGGCACTTAAACCTAAGCCTCTTTTGTTTATAGCACTTTTTTTGTGCCACATAACATTATGTTGGGCCAATTAAAGCCTTGCCCAAGTTAGCATACTCCTTTTGACCTAGTCTAGGGTGACGTCATCATTTGGGCGTTGCTCTCCCTCAATTAAAACTCTCACTCACATAAGAAAATGTGAAAATCCTATCAAAAAGTTAAAAGGAAAGAAAGAAAAAGAAAAAGAAAATGATGGTAGTTAGAAACCTAGAAGTATAGGGTATAGATTCATTTTAACCGTGAGAACTACTGGCTATGAATGTCACAAAATTTTACATGAACTTAATTAGTGTATACTTTATAGGGTGGACCAATTTAAAAGTCACCCTTTTGAAATTAAAAAATCACCATTTTAACCGTGATGATTACTTTTTAACAGTCAGCTCTATGAAGTGATTTGTATCATTCCATATAAAACCTATTATATGAGTTTTTAAAAGGGATGATACATTTTAAATATTATTCCCTAATTATTCATACTGTTTTCAAAAAAAAAAAAAAAAAGAAAAAAGCGGAGGATATGTTATGAAAATTTACATAATCATTATTAAATTGAAGACTACTAACTCCATTTACTTCTGTGTTTCTCATCAATTAGGGTTTTTCATTACAAAATCTTTGGCAAATTTTGACAATATTCAACAATTATAGCTAATCTTCTAGCAATGCACCACAAATATTGTGCTGATCTAACTATAAATATTCACAAAGGGGTGGATAGTTAAAGGTTTTTTTTTTTTAGATACTTTTGAATTTTTATCACTTTTGATGTTAAGTCAATCTATTTTCGAAATATATAAAAGCTGGAGTACTATCTTAAAGTTAAAAAAAAAAAACTTAATGATATTTTCTTATTATCCACAAAAAGTCAAAAATGTATTTACTTTTTATTCTATATACGCATAGAGCACGTGTAAACTGAGTACTTTATAGTTATTGTGTAATGGAGCTGATTTTCCTTATGAATAGAATTGAGTTAATTATTATCAAAGAATTATAACCATAACGCCAAAAACATACTATTCCAAGTAAAAAGTTTGAAAGTCAAGTTAATTGATAAGCTAATAGTAGCACAATATAGCATGCCCTGTGTAAAAGAATGACCAATATATAATTTTCATAATACACCTTCAACTTCAAATTCCACATTGTCCTGAAATTGGATTGGTAAAGGTGACGCGTTTCCTAATCTCTATCTAAATGCTAACCAGAAACACATTAGGCAAGTAGGAATATAATATATTGAATAATTTAAAAAAAAATGGTTGACCAAATTATGAATTTACATTGGGCTGGAATGGAAAGATGGTGATCCAACTAGATAAAATGGGCCCATTTTAGTCTAAAACTAATGGGCTTTTGTCACTTAAATAAACTCAATCTTAAAATCAAGAAATGAAAAAACAGCTTGGCTTGCTAATCACATAACCTAACCGCTTTTTACTACACATGCACACAGTATACAAAAATTACCCCGCTTAATTACCCTACTTTTCCAAAAATAAATATATTAATCAACTTACCCTATGTAATTTTACTACTTTATCCTCACTTTGTTCCACACACAAAGACCATTTCATCCTCATCACTATCCCAACCTCAAACCCAAACCTAAAGTACTAACCCGCATTCGTGTACTTTAGGGATAACTCGAATAATCTTGTTTTTACTCTCATTCTTTTACTTCATGTTGAATTTGCTTCTTCTTCTTCTTCTTTTTTTTTTCCTTAGATATTATGAAAACGTCGGGTCACCTAAGTGTAACATGCCAATACCCCAGATTATCAAAGTGATCAATAGTAAGCAAAAGCCATAGTTTGTACAATAAGTCACGCGTTCAAAGTGTCAAGGCCGTTTCCAATTACTTTCAACTTTGAATATCAAAACCGAACCGAAATTTACGGATTTGAATAATTTACTTACCATATCTAATTTAACCTAATGTAACCCAAAAGCTGATCAAAACAAGTAAATAATCATGAAAGCAAAATAAACCCCTAGGTCAAATTTTAATCTAATTCAAAGCCACATACATAACGTTGGCGAGTGAAACTGCCTTCTATATATCCATTTACCCATCCCACTATTGTGGGTGGCGGTGAAATTTTGCCTATAAAATCAACAACACCCTATTCTCTCTCATTTGCTTTGTTATTTTTGAGTGGCGTTTTTATTTTTTTCCTTTACAATTTTATTTAATTATAAATACTTAATTTTCTTATATCACCTTCTTCTTCTCTCATAACATACAAACTTCTTATTATCACCCTCTTTTCTTTCACAACAACATTCACAAAGCTCAAAAATCCCTTCTCTCTCTACTTTCTCTCTCTACCTTCTCTCTTGCGCAACCAAAAGTGTTTATCTGAGTTTTCTTCTCGGTAATTATCTCCCAAAAACACCATCATCAACTCAAATTTCTTGCGTCTGGTTTTTGGTGTTTGAGCCCAAGTGATTTTCGAAAACCAGATTGTGGATTAACAAGAGTAAGTCGAAACGATCCTTGTGTTTTTTCATTTGTGTTTGATGATTTTCGTTGTGTTTTTCTTTTGCTGAGAAGTTTTGCTTGATTTCTGATGTTGTTGCGGCTGTGATTTTCGTGTTTCGTTAGCTATGATTAGCCTTGCTTAATTTTCAAGTAAATGCAAATTTAATTTTGTTTTGTGTCTGTGATCTGGTTACAGGCGCCGCTGTTGTTCAATTTAAGCTTGTTGTTCTGGTTTTTTGTTTGTATGGCTTAGATCTGCTTTGTGTTTTTCTTTGGTGAATGAGAGTTTTGATTTTTCTTTTTGTTGTTCTTGTTGTTGATGTTGCAGGTTTTCTGATTATGTTTGGTGATTGAGGAGTGAAAGAGCGAGAGCTCTTTGATTTGTTGAAGAGAGAGAAAATAGAGTTTTAGAGAGAGAAATAGATGAAGAGGTCTAGAGAAGATTTATATATGGGGCCTCAACTCAAGAGACCTCAGCCGGTTGTATCTTATCGGGGCGAAACGTAAGTTTCTCGCTGTATTTGTCAAATTCTTATGTTCTACTTGCCTTTTTGTTTTAATCCTGTAACTGTGCTGATGAGTTTGAAATCATCCTGAATTTTTGAATTTTGTTTTCGATTTAGTCTAATGAACATTAAGATTAATTTTGTGATAATAATTTTGTGAAATATTAAATTTTTTGTTAATTGTTAACTGTTATGAAGTTGATTTAGTTTGATGGCCGTTTGTTTCTTAATAGTTTGCCTGTTATGATTTCTGACTAGTAATGTCATCTGAAATCAGTACGTCACTTACCATTCCTTTTCAATGGAAGATTCGATTTTTATAGTGTTTATGTAGGGGATTTTTTAGGGGAGGTGGATTAGTGTTCGTTTTGGGTAATAACTAAAATAGAAAAACTATGTATAGATGTTGATCTGGTATGCAGCTCCTGCTCATGATTTTGTGTTAATTACTTGGATTTTGTACTTATGAGTATAACTTTCCCCTGATGGAATTTTGTTTGATTTTGGGAAATGAAGTTCGGGTCAGCCACAGACAGCAGGAGGTGGCGGCACCGGGGCAGCCAGTGGTCAAAGATTAACTACCAATGATGCCCTAGCTTATCTGAAGGCTGTCAAGGAGATGTTCCAGGACAAGAAAGAGAAATATGATGAATTTCTAGAAGTTATGAAAGATTTTAAAGCTCAAAGGTTGATCATTGTTGAACGTGTTTTTAATTGTCTTTGCAGTGATTTTATTGTTCTGAAACTTGTAACTTACCAGCTGCATTTTCTATGGTGATTGTAGAATTGACACCACGGGTGTAATAGCAAGGGTTAAAGAATTGTTCAAAGGCCATCGCAACCTGATTTTGGGTTTTAATACCTTTTTGCCGAAGGGATATGAAATCACCCTTCCTCCAGAGGATGAACAACCTTCTGGAAAGAAGCCTGTGGAATTTGAAGAAGCAATCAATTTTGTCAACAAGATTAAGGTGAAAAATATGATCTTTTAATGAGTTTCTGACTATATTTTGCTTCATGGAAAGTTTTTAATTTTGGTGGATTCTTTTCCTCTGCAGTTGCGGTTCCAAGGAGATGATCGGGTTTACAAGTCTTTCCTTGACATTTTGAATATGTATAGGAAAGAAAACAAGACTATCACAGAGGTTTACCAGGAGGTAAGCCTACTGCCTCCCTTAGAGACTATAGTTATCACTCCTTATTTGCATATTGAACATTCTATCCTATCAGGTTGCTGCACTCTTCCGGGAACATCGTGACCTTCTTGAGGAATTCACCCATTTTCTTCCTGATACATCATCAGCAGCAGTACCAGGTCAAATTGCCCCAACTGTTCGCAATTCTATCTTCAGGAACGCAGCCATGCCCACAACAAAGCCAATGTCCATTGACAGGGTATTTACTCTTAATTTACATTGTTCTCTTGTTTTCATTCACTGATCATCATCATGATGTTCCCCTTTTGCTCTGTCTTCAGAAGGACCGTGACTTTGCTGTTGATTATTCTGATGCCGACAATGAGAAATTGATGAAAGCAGAGCGAGAGCAGAGGAGGCGGCTTGATAAAGAAAGAGACAATAGAGATAGTAAAGACAGGTTAGAATGGAAACAGATGATTAGGGCTATGAGCATTAAGGTCAGGGATATTATTATCGTTATTATTATGCATCTTTCTAACACGAAGAAAGCTGCTTGCAGGGCTGAAGACTCTGTTGCTGACCAAGGTGGAGAAGGTGCTGAAAACTATGGAACTCGTGGTGTTTCATGCTCTTATGATGATAAGAGTGCTTTGAAAAGTGAGCTAAACTTTGTTTTCATAGCCCTTCTTCACATTTCTGAGCTTCTTCCCTTCATATTTTAGGATATATGAAAAATTTGACAGTGGAAATATATTAAATCTGTTAGTTTAATTCTTGTGTGTTTGTGCATGTGCATGTGCGTGGAAAGAGTGGGTTTGTTTCCTTGTTTGGAGCATTTTGCTTGGAGTCTAAACAGATTTGTTTGTGGTGTTTCAAAGTAAATTGTTAGATGATTAACAAGAAAGCAATGTCTTCCTGTTACACATTGCCTTTTTCTATTTTAGAGTTTAAAAATAAAAAATAATAATTTAGAAGGATTTCTCATGAATTTAGTTTTCTTTAAAACAGAAGATCTGTTATTAGTTACAAAGATAAACTCTTGGTTTTGTGTTTACTATTAAAGTTTGCTACGAGCGATATGATCTCCTGAAAATATTCCTGGTATTCATATACACGCCATACTTGTTATGTTTTGGCCCTTCTCTTCCTCCCCCTCTCTTAAAGGTTTCCTATTACACCAAAGAGCAACCGCGATACAGTGACATCATATCAACAATCATCATACCTCTTTTTATAAAGCGATTACCCTCCTTTCTAATTTGAACTAGCTCAAAATGACCGACCCTAATTGTCCCTCACTCCATTGCAATTATGCATTGCTCTACTAGACCTATGAGTATATTTTCTCTTCTGCTCTTGGTTTACCAAACAGGCGACTTGGAAAATGCTTTGAAACATGGGGTTCTATTTAGTTTTTTTTTTCTTTTTGAGCAGGTTTGTTGAAAGGGGCCCATTCTTGCTCACTAACTCTGGTTCATTCACACACTGCAATCTTGATGTTGTGAAAGCACATCCAATTTTGTTCAGTGGAATGCTAAGATTTAGCCCGGTTTATTATAAGTTAAATACAGCCAAAGTTTTGCACCTTGTGTTCTAATTCTGTTTATGGACTTACATTGGCTTTATTTATTGCAGGTATATACAGTCAAGAATTTGCATTCTGTGAAAAAGTAAAGGAGAGATTACCTAATCCTGATGATTATCAGGAATTTTTGAAATGCCTTCACATATATAGCAGGGAGATAATCACAAGACAAGAATTGCAGGCTCTGGTATGGCCTTTTTATTCTGTCAAATTATTCATTTTAACTAGGTAGTTTTCACATTAACTAGAAGTTGACACCACTTGCAGTGGTGCACATCAATATATACAGGCACTTGAAGTCTAAATTAAGTTTTTCCAAGTTATGAGAGGGTTCCTGTAACATTGTTGTTATCAATGAACTTTGCAAGTAATGCATGCAAATGAAAATTCCACTTTGTCTCAGGTGCGTGATACACTTGGAAAGTACCCAGATCTTATGGATGGGTTCGACGAGTTTTTGACACGCTGTGAGAGAATTGGTATGTTCCCAACTTTTTCCCATCCACCATCTGTTTTGCATATCTAAAGCTTGTCTCTCATGAGAGTTGTGCTATATTGCAGATGGATTTCTTGGTAGTGTGATGAGTAAAAGTATGTCTATCTCCTCTCTACATCTCATCTAGTGTTTGTTACTGTACATTAGGATATATTCCACTTAAATTTATCAATTGTTACAAGTTTCAATATATGTTCATCTAATGATGTCTACAAAGTTAGGTGTAGGACAGAGATTGCAGTCAAGACGATTAATGTTTCAATTCTTAATTGAGTCTCTATCTCCATCCAGAATCCTTGTGGCCAGAATCCTTGTGGCGCGATGGACAATCTTCAAAACTTGTGAAATCTGAGGACAGAGAGCGAGATCGGGACCGGGAATATGGAAGAGAAGATAGAGATAGAGATCGTGAGAACAGGGAGCGGGACCGCACCAATGGAAGTACTCTTTATGTGCCTAAAGAGGTTGCTAATCTACGGCTGTCTTCAAATTCAAACAAGGACAAGTATATTGGAAAACCTATTCAAGAGCTTGACCTCTCCAACTGTGAACGCTGCACCCCTAGCTATCGTCTTCTTCCCAAGAATGTAGGCATCATCATTAGAAGTTTTTGTTCTTGAAGAAGATGTGATTTGTTATTCGATCCTCTTTTAGTAATTCTATTCTCTATGATGATACAGTATCCCATACCTTTGGCAAGTCAGAGGACAGAGCTTGGAGCTGAAGTATTGAATGATCACTGGGTCTCTGTCACCTCTGGAAGTGAGGACTATTCTTTTAAGCATATGCGGAAAAATCAGTATGAGGAGAGCCTCTTTCGATGTGAAGATGACAGGTTGATATTTCAATTCACATATAGTTCTATACACTCCTATGTCTGCTTTGTGATTGCATTACCCCCCAGTTTGTCTGTGGAGATGGTATTTAATCTTGCATATTTTTTATCTCAGATTTGAGTTAGACATGCTGTTAGAGTCAGTGAACGTTACAATTAAGCGTGTTGAAGACCTTTTAGACAAAGTCAATACCAACATGATAAAAGCAGAAAGTCCAATCCGCATAGAAGAGCACTTTACAGGTATGTTCTCTAGAGGACCACCAAGATTCCTGGATATAATGTTCTTTATGCAATATTTTGTTTGACCAATTGTTTTTCTGCTTTCAGCTATAAATCTGAGGTGCATTGAGCGGCTGTATGGTGATCATGGTCTTGATGTTATGGATGTATTAAGGAAGAATGCAAATCTTGCTTTGCCAGTTATCTTGACTCGCTTGAAACAGAAACAAGAAGAGTGGGCTAGATGTCGAGCTGATTTCAATAAGGTGTGGGCTGAGATCTACTCGAAGAACTATCACAAATCACTTGATCACCGTAGTTTCTACTTCAAACAGCAGGACACAAAGAGCTTGAGCACCAAAGGTAATTGGCAGCTTAGCTTATTCAGAACTTGGGCTTCTCTGACTACCCTAGGAAACGGCTATCGCACGTATTTCTAGTTGCAGGCTTCCACGTATTCTTTCATCTAGATTTCTAGCGTTTATTCAATCATCATGTAGAGCTAGGCCACTGGTTACTGTAATAAGTGGTTTTGGTGAAGTAAATGGGTGGAGTCACACAGGCCGTTCTAAATCTCGGGCTTATGTGCTACACATACCTTATTGAACCATTCCCTCAATTTTGTTTTTGTTAATCAAGGCTTGTTATAGTTTCAGACAAGATTGATTTGATCATGAGTCATGAGTCACAGACCAGCTGGTGGTATAGATGGAAATCACATGATGATCTGACTGATATGAGTTGCCTTTCTTCTTTATGCAGCTTTATTGGCAGAAGTTAAAGAAATCAGTGAGCAGAAGTGCAAAGAGGATGACGTGCTTCTTGCTATTGCTGCTGGAAATAGACGGCCAATTATTCCCCATATGGAATTTGAATACCCTGATACCGAGTTACATGAAGATTTATATCAACTGATGAAATATTCATGCGGAGAAGTTTGTACAGCTGATCAGGTGGATAAAGTGATGAAGATCTGGACAACCTTCCTGGAACCCGTGCTTGGTGTGCCAGTTCGAGCTCAGGGTGCAGATGGCTCAGATGAAGTATGGAGAGCCAAGAATGAGGCTGCTAAAGGTGATGGTCTTGCTGTTGGTGAGGCTGATGGAAGTCCTAGTGGCTGTGCTACTATTCGCAAACAATCAAATCACTCCAGAAATGGAGATGAAGGTAGTCCACTAGAACAATCCAGTTCTGGTAATCATGCTAAAGAAGATGGATGTCCTGATGCTAGTGGTAATGCCCATCAAGTTAGAGCACAGAGTAACGGCAATATGATTGATCAAGTATCTGATCCTAGTTATAATGAACGACTGACTAGCTCAAATGTGTTGCTTTCATCTGGAGCTGAGCAATTTCATGGAAGAAACACTGAAAATGCATCAGGTTTGTATATTGTTCCTTAACTATTGTTTTAGGTATATATGGACTATTGTTGATTAACAGGATCCCAGGGGCTTTTTCGTGTGAAACCCTAGCCACGCTAAGCCACTTTCTTTCTTTGATGTAATAACATGTGTACTCTTTATTCAATTTGATTTCCCAAACAGGATATACTGAGAATTTGGGGAGCAATTACTTAAACCTACAGTATGAAGAAATCAGAAAAAATAAATAAAATAAGGGATATATTTTATCCTTCGGAGCATTTATGGACTTTTGGTATAGTCACTATTATCTTTTCTTTTGCTGATATGCTCTACTGAAATCCTTTTGCAACTTGTGTTTTCAGGTCACAATGCTGCGCCATCAAGGCCTGGGACTGCAGCAGATAACAGCGGCCTTGAGCTGAGGCCCAATGGTGGAAGTTTGGCTTCATTGGAGGTATCTATGTAATCAGCATGAAAAAGCTACTATACTGAGAATAGACTTGTTTGTTGTGAGATGCTTCAATTATACAACTATATGAGTACAACTTTCTTGTTGATATATATACACTTTATTGAACTGCATGTTTCCCTTTTCTTTCCTTTCTACTATTCTTGCACACGCCAAAAAGAAATTAAACTTCTTAGTAAATGGTTGAAAGGCTACCAGCTCTTAAATTGTTTTTGGCAATGAACAATGTGTTGGTGAAGCATTTTTCTCTTGAAATTTGATTTGGACTCTTGTTCTTTCTGATGCAGCAGGCTGTGGATTCTACGAGACCAGTTACACCTTTAAATGGGGCAGTAACAGGGGCCGATAAAGATACCAGACACTGTGAAGAGTCTAATGGACATATGAAAATCGAAAGAGAGGAGGGCGAGTTGTCACCAAATGGAGATTTTGAGGAGGATAATTTCGCAGTTTATGGGGATGCAGCCACAGAACTTGCAAATAAGCGAAATGATGGTGCTGCAAATGGCTCGCATCAAAGTAGACAGCAGGGTGATGTACATCGTCGTGATGCTAGAAGAGAAAATGATGCTGATGCTGATGATGAAGGTGAGGAGAGTGCTCACAGGTCATCTGAAGATAGTGAGAACGCTTCAGAGAATGGAGATGTTTCTGCTAGTGAGTCTGGTGATGGTGAGGATTGCTCCCCTGAACATGAAGAAGATGGGGACCATGATGAGAATGGCAATAAGGCTGAGAGTGAGGGTGAGGCTGAAGGAATGGCCGATGCACATGAAGATGGAGACGGGACATCTTTGCCATTATCAGAACGTTTTCTGCAAACAGTGAAACCTCTTGCCAAGCATGTTCCCACATCTTTTCACGAAAGAGCACTAGGGTCTCGTGTTTTCTATGGAAATGATTCTTTCTATGTGCTCTTTAGGCTTCATCAAGTAAGGATCATTTATGACTGGATATGTTTCGGATTATATTAGTCATTGAATTGTAACCTTTTTCACCTTTCTGTTTTGGACAGACTTTGTATGAAAGAATACAATCAGCAAAGGTCAATTCATCTTCAACTGAAAAGAAATGGAAGTCATCCAATGATGCTGTTCCTTCTGATCTATATTCAAGGTTGTCTAAATTTGAAGTTTACTTCACTACTCTTTGACCTTTAACCTGGTAGATGGATTATAATTTGAATTTTTCATGCCACAGGTTTATGAATGCACTATACAGTTTGGTTGATGGTACTTCAGACAACACTAAGTTTGAAGATGATTGTCGAGCTATCGTTGGCACTCAGTCGTATCTTCTGTTCACTTTGGACAAGCTTATATATAGGCTTGTCAAACAGGTCCTGAATAATTCAACTCCAACTGTTATTTCGGTTCTTCTTTCCTTGTAAAAATACTGAAATATGTTCTCTGATTTGGCTCAGCTTCAAATTTTAGCCTCTGATGATGTGGACAACAAGCTTCTCCAGCTATATGCATATGAAAGTTCAAGGAAATCTGGGAGATTCTTTGATGTTGTTTATCATGAAAATGCGCGTGTTCTCCTCCATGATGATAACATATACCGTATCGAATGCGTATGTCAAATATATACTTTTGCCTACCTGCTCTATGCTTGAGTTGCTCACAGTCTCATATATGTTTTTTTTTTTTTTTTTTTTTTTTCTCTTTTTTGGTTTCGCAGCGGTCATCGGCACCAACTCGATTGTCCATCCAGTTAATGGAGAAGGGGCACGATAAGCCCGAAGTGACTGCCGTCTCCATGGACCCTAACTTCTCAGCCTATCTACATAATGACTTCCTCTCAGTTGTCCCAGACAAGAAAGAGAAGCCTGGGATTTTCTTGAAGAGGTATGCAATATTTGTGTTGTTGGTAAGTTATATTTGTTCTACTGTTTGGAGACTTAGACCTAACTGAAGTGGTGATACTTGCTATAGCAGGAACAAAAGCAAAAGTCCTAATGGAGATGAAATTGCTAGTGCCTCTCAGGTGATGGAAGGAGTACAAGTTGTCAATGGTCTCGAGTGTAAGATAGCTTGCACTTCGTCCAAGGTATTTTGATCATTCATCATTGGAAGAGATTGACATTTTGAGAGGTTTGAATGCATGTCCTTTTCTATGTATTGAATCTCCTTTTTTGACTACACATGGTAATTTGTCATGTGGTAGGTGTCTTATGTATTAGATACGGAAGACTTCTTGTACCGGAGGAGGAGGAGAAGGAAAGCTTTGCGTGTGAGCAGTGCATGCCATGACCAAGCAAAGCCATCAACAAACGGCTCTTTAAGCAGAGTAGAACGATTCCACAGATTACTTGAAAGCTCATAGTGTTCTACAAAAATTCCAGTAGAAGTATTCCTACAAGATATCAGATTCATGCATTATTCACTTCACTTTCGCTGTGCCGGGGTTGCTGAAGGCAAGGGATATCGGGTGGTATGCTATCAGATTCCTGCATCGCTCACTTCAGTTTTGCTTGCTTGTTGCCGAAGGCAGGGTCATCAGGTTGTACAACATTAGATCTGCATTGTTCACTTCACTTTCGCTGTGCTGGGGTTGCCAGAAGCACGATATGTCAGGTGGTATTAGTATCAAAGTCATTCCTTGTTCGTCCACGTCAGTTTTGCCATGCTGTTATTGGCGAGGAAGATTGCTTTACGATTGGAAGATTAAGATCGAAGTTTTCTTTTCGGCTGAAAACAAATTAGTTCGTCAGAGAATCGGTTGCCCTGTGGATATGAATGTGCAGCTCAGCGTCGTCAGGGCAGAAATAGGGAGCAATTACAGGAAGAGAAAGAAAAAAGCAGTTGCATTGTTGTGGAAGTATTCTCCAATTAGTTTCCTTGCCGACCAAATAAAGAAAGGGAGGGGAGGGGAGGGGTGACAGCAAAAGGAAGTGTAGTATAATGTAAGTTTTTGTGGCAAATTGAGCCACAGTTGTGTAAATAGAGGTAATATCATTTCATTCATTTTACACTGCTCATTATTTTTGTTTCCAGCCGATAGCTTTTTTCTTTTCCCCGCCTGATCCAGATTCATGTAACTCCATATGAATGAATCTCTGCAGCTATGCTGCCTGCCTTTTGAGTAAAAATCAATGAGAAGTTTTTTTATCTTACATTTTGTATCTAAAGTTGATTGTTGATTGTTGATTGCTACTTGCGGATTATAAAGGTTTGTGACATGAAATTATGCTCCAGCTTTGCTTGAACATGAATTACAAAAGCTCAAGTTGAAGCACGACTTACTTTTTTACAATTTATGTTATGAATGGGTTTTTTTTAAAAAATAAAAATAAAAAATTTACAATAATATTTTCATAGTGCTAGCTTTAAATTTTAAAAGAAAAAGGAAATAATTTGCTCACGAGCTATCAAGTTGAATACTATGTAGCCTGGTTTTGGCTCTGGCTCTTTATTTTGATGATCGAATTTCATGCTTCAATTTGGCTAACCGAACGATTGCTGGTTGG
This sequence comes from Mesembryanthemum crystallinum, assembly GCA_030267885.1. Classification (NCBI taxonomy): domain Eukaryota; kingdom Viridiplantae; phylum Streptophyta; class Magnoliopsida; order Caryophyllales; family Aizoaceae; genus Mesembryanthemum; species Mesembryanthemum crystallinum. The sequence continues at coordinate 63,300 of BSSO01000003.1, read as the reverse complement.
CTTCTCAAACGGTAATATAGTCTCAAATTTGGTACATTTCAGTTTCAAGTCAAGACGATTTGAGGTTGTATTTAGGGTAAGTCCATTTATTGTGGGCCGTGTTTTAAATTCTTTGCCTACTATAATTTCTACCATAACTATAAATGATAGTATTACTTACTCCCTACTATTCCAATTTTGTTTTTCTATTTACACTCAAAAAAAAGAAAAAAAAAAGAAAATTATTTTTCTATTTGCTTGCCTCCTTTGCAACTTAAAATGTTTTGTATTTCAAACAACATTCACCAAAGTTGCCAAAGGATAAAGGAAAGGCTCTTAACTTAAGTCTCAGCCATGCTATAAAATCTTATGATCTCATTAGCTTAAACACCAGAATTTACAGAAATCTTATTACTCCCACCTTACAATACAATTTGTTTTACATTAAGAATATACATACAACGAAGAACCTGCATCTTTTCGGACATTGGAACCTATACATCAAAAAGAAAGAGCAGCAACCTGATCCTACAAAGGGCCCCCTTGTCGTTATCGTTATAAAACCTACTTGATGTATATAAGTTACTTGCTCTAGCTTGAGGTGTATATGGACTTGAGTCCATGAAAGAATGAAAAAAATACCAGATAACAATACATTTGCCTCACATGCCTAGATTTTCATTTGTATGTTGTAAGGCTCTGTAGACCGCAGTGAACAAGCAAGCTGCAACGGAGAAAAGGGAGAAATAAGCAAAGAGAATCGATGTTGTAAGGCTCTAGTAGTTGTATCCAAACTTTAAACAGGTAACTCACATTTGATTGCAGGCCTTCTCATCTGGACTTTTCTGGAGAAGCTTTATGCTTCTGAGGAATAACGCGGCTAATACCATAGTAAAGCTAAGTTACGGCCAGCAATAGGATTGTCCTTTTGGTTGTTCAATATGTCTATCTGTACTGCGCATGCAACAAGTTCTCTCAACATTAGAAATTTGAAAACATAACAGCAATATAACAGTTCGTCTAGTAAGAGATGGTCTTATTGAGTGAGTTTTGTAAGACATCCAAAAGTATCAATAAACAAGTCCGTCCAGCAAGACGCTCTAAGAATCAAGAGATGCTCTACTAGATAGGACTAGAGTCCCCAAACCATGAAGTTGCAGTTCGATTCTTATGGGTCTTTGTGCCTCCTCTCAAACCAAAAAAGAATTAAATATATAGTATAAAGCTAGAATAAAAGCAATTTACTTTTTCCATCAAAGCATTTAAAATATGATTGGCCATTTTTGCTTAACATGTACTTCTAAATCTATTTTTCAGGTAGGTGAGGGAGGCCCCTAATCCAACCCACCATTGGACCAAGCTAAGGATAATACCATAGGGGAAATGACCTAGGGGAAATGACCTCAAGCAACTTCCCAATTTAAAGTTGTGGAAGATAGGCATCAAACCACAGCCACTTAGTTTGAAAAAGGAGAAGCTACCAATGTCTTATTCAACTTTCTCATGCATCCTTTTCCTTTCTTTTTAGTGCTTTTTCAAAAAATCCATGCAAAACAGAAGAGGACATTGTGCAATCCAAAATAAAATTGCAACGACATTGACGTTGATGTCCACAGAATAAACAGATGCAATACATTTACAGATATGACTTCTACTAGAAAGCCATACCGAACATGCAAGCAACAATTTGCCTAGCAGGCTCCGTCTGGGGTGAAAAAATGAGTACTAAAATTTGTATCCTAGAAGTTAAAGGTGCACTCTAATCAATAACTGATTACCTGTTGAGGAAAGAGTTTGGTACAACATGACCATTCATTTGCCGCACTGAACAATATTATCCAGCTAGCTCACTAATTGGCGACCGGTCCATGACGCCTGATGCAGTCAATGCATTACTCTGCAATACTGGGTCAATATCTGGCATCTTAGGAATCTGCAACCAGTAAGATTTTTATCAATTATCCCTCAAATGAAAAACACTGCTCTCAAGCTTAAAAATTCGAATTGATAGGCTCTGTTCATTCAACTGAATGGTGCAAAACTTAACTAAACTGAAATAATTTGACTTGATAATAATATAAGAGAAAAAATAAATTGCAGAACTGAACTGAATGCAGAAGGGTGGTAATGATGAAATGAACAGGGCTGAAGTCCACAAATATTTCTAATGGCTGCTGGCCTCGTAATTGCATATGCCCCAAGATGTGGTTGGGGCAACCTTGGATAGGTGAAGAACTAGTAGACTAAGGGATGTGTAGACTTGGCGCAGCTAAGTCAATGATATACCACTATACTAGGATCGCAGAAACGATGAGATCAACTTCTGAAATTTAATCATGAATACATACTTGAGATAACAAATCAATTGTTCGTCGTAAGAGACGAGCTAGATCTCCCTCATCCATTGCACAATCCATCATAACTTCCCGCCAAGTCAGACCAGAGGCCCAGGCTTCAACCATACCAGAAAATTGACTATCTAGGCAGCAAGATATCTGTAAGAAAAGAATATGTTAATGACAACACTCTGGATCTCCAATGGTAGAGTAATACAGTTCTTTTCCCTGATTGTAGCCAAAAGCCAGAATTTTGTGCAACTTACCTGCACATCATGTTTTTCTTGAATCTGCAGAAGATAATTTCTTTGCTCCTCCAATGAACTTATAACGTTGAGTACAGTGGACGAAGACTCATATATAAAGCTGCACGCATTGAAAGTGAATTTCAGCATCTGTATATCGATGAATAAGATAGAATCAAAGCATCTAAACTATCTGCCATGTTAGAAGTTTCCAAGATGAACAGGGCATGCACAAACAATATNCCCCCCCCCCCCCCCCCCCCCCCAACAAGCCAAATAATTTTCGCATAATGTAATTAACAGTGGCTGCTTCTTAAGAAATGATATAACCTAAGGACTAAAAATTAAAAGAGACCAATAACAGGAGAATTATACAAGTAAACATGACAAGGATAGATTATTAGCTTATTCCGTTATGCAAAAACTTCAGTACTTACTAGTCACTACAGCATATATATTCATAGAAGATAATGAGGCATTGATGAGCCAGTAGTGTCACTTTCTTGAAAGAAAAGAAATTTTAAAAAATAAACTTCTTTTATGGAGAGGAAGAAATTTGGTGGGAGTGTAGAGCTTGCGATCAACCTTCTCGTAGAAAGTTTGCTACTGATGATAGGGGAAGTGGTCAACTTTGGGAATTCAACCATCTTTCCTAGGATATTTTGGCAACTAATCACATCCTAAGAATCAGACAACAAAATTTTAGCCAGAGAAAGACATCCAAGCTAGCCGATTGTATATGCCATCAAACACCACATAATTCCAAAGAGCTTGAAAATTCTACACAGATACACAGTCCTTAAATTTAAAGCATGTACATACTTCCATTCTTGACCAACTTAAATGTACTATCAGATCAAAATCAAGACTTCATATCTGAAAAATAGTTCAGAAACATACTTATTATTCTTCCATGGTCGAACTTTTATCCCTTCGGAAACTAAGCTCCCACACACAGCAGCTAGTTGTGCAGGTTTTAGGTCCAGCAGCACTCTGTTTCGAAGAACCATTGCAAGCCAAAGTTCATTTTCTCCTCGAATTGCAGATGCAGTTTCTCCGAGAGGAAATATCACATTTGTATTGATGTCCAATGCCCTAGTTTCATGAATGACATTACTTATCTGGTAGAACAAATTAAAAAAAACCAAGTCAAATATAGTATGCACTCTGGCTGAAAGATTCAACAGTCACAAAGCTTGTATTGAATTGTATATTCTGAGTAGCACATAGCATGATCCAGTAAAAAAGAAAGAAGATAGGAGGAGTAACTGGGTGATCAGAGCAATCACTGTAAGGTTTTATGTACGCACAAAATGTTGGATACAACACTTTGGAAACAACCTCCACTGCCTACTTAAGGTAAGGCTGTGTANGACCTCTACCAACAGCAGAATCAACACTGGTTTTGATGTTGTATGAATGATACAACCACCACCACCCAGTAAGGATCCTGCTGAAACAATGAAACACATTCAAGAGAGACTCAGACTTACTCACCCTCACCGTTGCATAAAACAGGCTATTCATGGAGCATGCGAGACAATGGATGAAACTATTTCCTACATATAGAGCAACCTTCTCTTCCTCATGGGTTTGACAAATATTTAAAGGAAAGTACTTCGTAAGAGAATCAAAAGAGCATGGAAAAATGAGGTGAAGAAAATCAAATAACCTATAGAGCAGATCAATGCAGGACAAATGAACACCCTGCAAGCAAAACCTGATACAAATCCCACTCCCAATCATTTTTAATGAATGAGTCTTCCTACAACATAAGTAAGAAATGTAGAGATCAATACACTCATCAATCAAAAGAGCCGGCCAAAAGAGTTATGTTTGGAAGTTGGCACCCGGATATGAGCTCAAGAACATACAAATTAGTCAAAATCCCCCATTTGGTGTCTATTGTTATGATCTTGATAGCTCCCCACTGGGAGTCTCAGACAAAAGCACAAGATGTTAAAAAACCTCAAAGACAACATATTCCAACTCCTGAAGAACATCAGTTGTTTCTACAGCATTTCCAAGTCCCTTTTCTCACAGAATTAACTTTCAAATCTCAAAAGATAATATCCCCAGAAATAGTAATGCCAGCTTTCAAAGGTATGGAGTTACATTTCTCAGTTAGGAATATCAAGCAGAGATTCATACTTCAATGACTGCTCGTTGGAAGGATTGACTTGAAAAGAACAAAATCCAGATGTGAATGGAGTTGCCTGGTGTCAGATTAAGTGGTATGACTGTGTAGGTCAAAGAATTATAGTCTATAGGTGAAAAACACAAAAGCAGATCTAAAGTATAATCCTGCAAAGAAGTTTGGAATATGACAGACTTGTTTGGGTAAGCAACACCTACTAGAAATACAGGAAAAGAAAAAAAAAAAATTGTGGCCAACATTTCAAATCCAAACAAAGAAGAGCAAGAGAAAGTTATTGATTCATTAGCAATCATTTCCTTTTCTTCTCNAACTCTTTCCAGCCTGATGGTTCAATCTGCTCAATTCGACTAATTAAGCGTTTCTGTCTGCTGCTCAGGCGCCTAATCTTTCCCTCGGTAAGTTTAGCCATATCCACAACCTTTTGGTACTCTCTAAAGCCTTCTGTACGAGTTATCTTTTTCTTCAAGTGTGAAACTTTATTTCTTTGTTTTTTGTAGCATTCCACTGCCTCGATGTATGCTGGTGACATTTGCAATACCTAAAACAGAAGATGAAATGAGCATCTTTTTTCAGGCACATGAGTGCTTAAGAAAACAATAAAATTTTGATTAAGAAATGCAACTGGAAATACAAACACCACATCTCAGACAAATAATAGCTTAATTAGAAGCAAAGCCAAATAAATAAATTTTACCTTTGCATCATCAGGTAGGCTACTCAACATCGGCACATTTAAACTCCAAGACCATGTCTCCAAAGATCCATCCATTTGCCATAAACCCCCAAGTTCGGAATCAACAAGCTTAGCCCATTGCATTCCCTCCTTATCAAGAAGCATGCTCATGATCTGCCGAGGCGAAGGATCACCTTCATTCAGAGCCATGTTTGGAAGACCAGTTTTATACACTGTTTTGATCCATTTCTCAGTGAATAGATACCAGGTATTATCTGAACCAAGAGCCACGTGATAAGAAGGCTCAAAGTAACCAGAAGCACCAGAACTTAGCTCTGTTTCCTGGGTATTCATCTTGAAAGGACCATCGGCCTGAACCTATAAGCAGGAGAGAGAAAGGGGGGGAGAAGAAGAGGAAGAAGAATAGACATGTCAACTAGAGCACAAAATACAAGGAACCAGTAAAAAACTATTTCAACAATATAGCACGCCACCCATTTTTTGATGTGTCTCTCTTTCTATGCTCATCAATGCTCTTTCACCATAATAATTTAGAGCCAAATTATGGAGTGTCAACAATGAATAAGCCAATATTAAGTGAATGGGAACCAATTTTAGAAAGGCAATGAAGTGAAGCAGACTTTTTTGACTTGATTTGATGCTCAAACAGAACAAAACTTTAAGATAAATATCGACCCCACTTAAGAAATTTAGTAAGTAGAACTCTTCCATAAAGCAAAGCTTAGGGAATTGACCTACAATCATGCCTTACAATATCTGTTCTCTGACGTCAGTCTAGCACAGTATGTAATTGTTATTTCCATGGGAGGAAAGTCAGTTTGTCGAGCAGATTACAAGAGAACAAGATAGAAGCTAATGGAAGGAGCAAAAAGCAAGAGCAGCAAAGGAGTTCCATAGTTACTGCAAGTGAGTCATGGTCATGAAGTATTGAAAATGGCTTAAGATGCTATATAGAAGCACAGTGATCACTTACAATATTCTTTACTACTGAACCATCAAGTGAATCAACCTCTGCCAAATACACAGCCAGAATTGAGTGCTCAATATTATCAGTATCCTTATACTGCAGACACACGAAAGGTAACTGCCCATTTCCCAACTCCTTCAATAAAGGATTCAGAGAAGACATCCTCTGCAATTCCATCCTCCGTCGCAATTCAACTCGTAGACGTTTTTCAACCTGAAAAGATGATCGCCTGTTAAAGCTTCGTAATAGATATAAGATTACATGTAGTAAGACATTAGAAGAATAAATATCTGCTGGTACAAAACAGTATATTAGTTGAAAACTGTTGGTACAGGAGAACAGATAGGAGGTATTGAAATCATTGCATGAATGCTCCACCACTTTTTCAATCTTAGTTTAGATATTGCAGCATCAAGCAAAAAGTGTATCTGCAGTAAACTTCTACAACACCAAATCAATGTTTTAAACTTTCTGTCAAACAAATTAAATTAAAAAAGAAAAAAAAAATGAACAGAAAGACATTACTAAACAGAACCACGTAATAGCTTAGTATGTCCAACAAGGTTTAGCACTACTAAACCATCAGAGCAAGAAAAAGAGGGAGAAGAAAGAAGGAGAATACACAGCAATAAACAAAATACTACTCTTATTCTCTAATCTATAGAAAAAAACAACAGAGTGAAAGAAGGCCCTACAGCATTTAAAAAATATTCCACTTTAATTTTTGAATCTAGCTAACTACCAGGAAAAAGGTGCTGAAGAAATACCATACCCTCAATTCTTCCTGCAAACCAGCAATCTCCATGTATGCTGATTCTGACAACAGTTTCCTGACTTTTCTATCAATGGCATCATCACTGACTTGTGCAGATAATAACTCGATTTCTTTTTGTATTCTATCAAGCTCCTCTTTCGAGGCAAGCATAACATTGCTCCCTAGATAATTTCCAAAACTCTGCTCAACTAACTTCCTTGCTTCTTCTATAGTTCGTCCCGCTTGAGAAACCCTGACACCATCTGTTTCATTTGACTGACGAGTAACCTTTGCACCCTACATTAAGACTCAACATTGATTTTCAGCCTGCAAGGAAAAGGTAGTTATTGTGAAGTGATAACACTAGAAATAACATACCGCAAGAAGGTTCAAAACCATTCCATATGAAGCCGTAAACTGTGAAACAAGAGGTTCCACTCCAGAAAAAAGAAGCTCACAGCACTCTTCAGCACCTTCAAAAGGACTCTGAATAAGCACTACATGACCCCTTTCATCTATACCTCGACGTCCAGCACGACCAGCCATCTGAAGCAGCTCATTAGATCTTAACTGAATGCGTCCTGCTTCACTTCTTTTACTGAGAGAAGCAATAACGGCTGTTCTAGCAGGCATGTTAATGCCTGCAGCTAGTGTTTCCGTGGCAAAAACAACCTTTACGAGGCCTCGCTGAAAAAGCTCTTCTATAAATGATTTCCATACGGGCAGACATCCAGCATGATGCGCAGCAACGCCTCGTAGAAGACCCTTCACAGCAGGTTCCCTGACAGCATCAGGATATTGAGTACGGAGTCGCTTCAAAGCTAGTTCCACTTCAGCCGTCTCACACTCATCCAGAAGCTTGGAATCTTCAAGATACTGAACAGCTGCATCACAACCTTTTCTGCTAAAAATAAACCAAATCGCAGGCAGCATATCCCTTTCTTTAAGATGTTCCAATGTATCTTCAACTTGAGGAACCTAAAACATGAAAAACTTCTCCAATTATCTCATCAAAATTCAAGACTAGTAAGAGAAGGGTTAAGAAATAAAACAAAGTTAGAAATCAAGAGCTATGAATATAACTATAAGGATTCGAGTAATGACTAAACATGAGGCCATACTAGTGAGCGTCGAATCATGTTTATGTCATTTTTCGAAAGAGATGACTGCCCAGACGATCTACCAAACTCCTCATAGACCAAATCACTTTCATCCTTGCGTCTTCTTGAATTCCTCCGTGTAGAACCCTCATCTTTACGTGATTGAGCTCCTGAAGCATAAAGGCGTAGATAGCTGAGTGATAGCTTCCTGTTACAACACGGAGTATCAGTAGAAGACAGTTAGCACTACAATATCCTTACCAGTGTGTGCCCAAAAAGTCAGATGGTAGCAAGTGCAAAAAAAAAAAAAGGGAAACTTTTGAAAACAGACATGCAATTATCTAAATACATATTCAGGAGCTCAAAATGGACAATGTTTGACATCAATTCTCACTGTTCTACAATGTCTAAAGAATAGCTCTTAATTTTGCTGCTCCTTTCCATTCCATTCAGAATGCAATTTAGGAGCTACTGGAAAATAATAACAATATATTAAAATACAAAATTTTGTACAAATTAGAGATAGCCAGGTAGGATCATTCGTGGGTAGTTATTGTAAACTTCTGTGTCAACATATGTGTATAGTTGTATATTTTAGAGACTCCTAGAGAAGAGAGGCTACCTGTTCATGCTTGTTCCTTTCTCATCAAGAAGAGGAAATAAAGAGGTTTTCGTAGAAAAATGCCACGTCAAAGGTACTGGCCGTCTTGACGATGTGACCAATTCTGTTTTTCCATGAATCTAAACCCAAACAAAAGAATATAATAAGCACCTGCATTCATACCAAAGTCAAAACAGGCATACTCCTATGTTCAAGAATAGGATATTGTAAATAGAATAAACCCAAACAGAATCCATATAACCTATGTAATGAAAATTTATGCATTACAGCATTACATGTCCTTCATACAAATTTGACTTCTACCATGAAGCATGATAGTCAACATTTATTTACCAAACAAATTTAAAGGAACTAGTTCCCAAAAGAAAATATTTCAAGGGATATTGTAGCCTAGATGATAATTGTATCATGAGAATACAGAGTAGGATACCAGCCTCAAGACAACTAACTGCCCAATGCTAACATTACTAGCCTATAGTTCATCATAAGATTACCCCCAGGGCCCCAGTGCCTCTCACAAGACCCTGTCTAGGGCTGAGAACAGGGGCGCAAAAGACACCACACTGTATAATTAGAGAAAGGTTACATTCTTGATTGGAAATGCATCGACTTCTACTTCACAACAAATAAGAAGCATAAAATAGTTGATGAGCCATTTTGACTTAGACCAATACAATTCAAAGCCAAATATTTTCCAATACTAGTCTACAATATCCTCATGAATTCATCACGTGGCAATGTTACCTGTCCAATCCAACCAGCAAGCTCATCGGGATTTGCAACAGTTGCTGATAGACATATAAGCTGAACTTCTTTTGGGCAATAGATGACCTAAGAATTCCTGAAGATGGTGAGTACCTAGTCGCCAAACTTCAGAGACAGATGAACAGATAGCCACAGGACAAAAGACATGGAAGAGTGAAAACCAATTTACCGTCTCCTCCCAAACTGTACCCCGAGACATGTCACTTAGATAATGTACTTCATCCAGAACAATCACATCAACATCATATAGACCGCTCCCAGAAGAAACCACTCCAACACTGCATGATAAAAGATACAGGCCATTACTGAGGCACAACTGTAGGGAAACCAGATACAAATAACACAATAGAAGGCACACTTAGTTGCAACTGGGTTTTTTGTTTTAAAAAAGTTATACAAAGGCCATCCCCAGAGAAACCCCGATTGTGTCAACCTTTAGCAAACAAACACTGCGAGCCTGACATTGCTCAAGTCACATCTAAAATACCCTTTTAGCAAAAACTTCATAAGCCCATGAATGTCTTATAGAAAAAATGAATGTCTTCAGAAAACCTTAATCATTATTGAATCTATATTGTGTAAAGACACTAAACACCTTGCTTAACTATCAAAAACTATGTGAAATTTCCATATGTCGTTCAGTTAAACTTCGCTCACTCGCCCAACCTAAGATGACATTGTATTCTATACATACGAAGTAGTCTCACAGAAAATCTTAACATCGTGCTTCGCCATTCAATAGTACTGCCAAGGATAGCTAAGTATTTTGGGTTAGATGTACATAGTTTCAACTCTTACAAACAACATTCTTTTCTGTACATACGAAGCAGTTACGCAAAAAGGGCTTCATAAATCCTATTATCTCTCTTAACCCATAGACTACTGTCACCTTGCCCATTAATGATACGACTACTATAACCAGTGCCTCTCATGAGGTTCTTGTTGACTTCATGGGGTCAGATGCACACAATTTAACCCATACACATAAGATGGCAAAGAGGTTGGTTCCTTCATACCCTAATAGAAAAGGCATAAAGTAATGAGACATTAATATCTGCCATGTAGCTAAACCTTAATCACTAGCTATCCAGCAACTGCCACCAATACAGGGGGAAAATGTACCTCTGATATAACATATTCCGCAGAATTTCTGTTGTCATGATCAAAACTTGAGCGTCTTTATTGACAGCCGAATCCCCAGTCAAAAGGCCAACATTGCTATCACCAAATGTAGCCCTAATACGCCACAAAAGAAGCCACATTAAACCTTACTTCTCTCATGAAATTCACTTTGACAAATGTACCAAAACTTTCAAGTACATTACTTGAACTCGCGAAACTTTTGATTCGATAATGCTTTAAGTGGAGTCGTATAGAACATCCGCTTTCCTCTGGCAACAGTCGCAACCGCCGCAGCTTCTGCAATCAATGTCTTGCCACTACTCGTAGGAGCAGAAACCACAACCGAAGAGCCTCTCAGAAATGCTTTTATCGCCAATCTCTATACACACAACAAATCAAAACACAATCTTCAACAATTTCAAATTCATAATACGCCAAATCAAAACTACAAAAACTTGAACCTCCAAACCTGGAATTTGTCAACACGAAAATCATAAATGGAAGTGAGCTCATTAGCATCAATAATTCCCGCACCAAATTCTCTCACTTCATCGCACAACTTCTGAACTCTCTGCAACCTCGACTCATCGCCACTCCAAAACGAGGCGTTCAACTCACCACCTCCAGCCGCCTCAACCACCTCATCGTCTTCATCCTCGGACACGTCAACACCTTCCGCCGCCTCGCCGGAAACTTCGGTATATTCATCGGCGGCTTCATCGTCATCCTCATCGTACTCTTCTTCATCATCGTCGGCGTCGGAAATCTGGTTTTCGACGCTTGGGGATTTGAAGAAGGCGCGAAATTGAGTGTTGCGAGCTGATTTGGGGATACAAAACCCTAATTTCGGGAACTGGTAGTGGAAGTGGATGAGAGAGAGTGGGAAATGGGAAGAAGGTGTTGGAGAGAGAAGAATGGAGGAGGAGAGAGAAAGGGAGGATAGAATGGAGAGAGAGTGTGCTTTCATGGCGGGAAAGCTGTTGCTGAGCAGCTCCTCCGGTGTATGCTGCCGTTAAGACTCAAAATTATCGGGGGTTATTTTATCTACTGGATATTGATTTTTAGTATCAGAAAAGCGACGTCGTTTTGCGATATGGATAAGTCAAAGGCAATTAATGCGACACCCAAAGGTGACTACTACAACATTTTACATTTTATGAGAGAAAATGACTATAACACCCTTCAATTCAAAAATAATTTTTCAGTAAAAGTTACTCCCTCCGTTCTTTAAAAAAGATGACGCTTGGTTTTCCGCAACTCATGTGAGTATGTCTTAGAATGGAGGGAGTATCACCTTGTTTGTAAAACGGATGGAGTATCTCTTAGAATGCGTTCATTTTACATGAGCGGTGCTGTAGTAAAATAATTTGAACTTAACTAAACTAAGTGTATACTATATAAGAAGAAAACAAGTTACATAGCTAAACAAGTTACACTTAAGTGAGTAGTAACCTTCACCCATTTCTTCAAAAACTTTTTTTAGCTAAACTAAGTGTGTACTAATATATATATTTTTTTTATTAATAAATGGTGCCACCACATAAAACACAATGAGAAGGGAAGGGAGGAATAAGGATTGTCTTTTAATTTATATAGATAGATATTGTTACCATTAATCTTTACTACTAAATATTAGTTATTATTATAAACTAATATTTTATACACACTTTTTAAAAATCATGCCCACTAAGCATATTTAGTGTACAATTTTTTTTATTTGAGATATATTTCCTAATGCTTTTATTTTTGTTATCTATTTAATTTTTACATGGTTATGTGTTCCATTTAGGGGAATACATGTGATTTAATTGCAATTTTCGATTGTGTAGTATTCTTCATGTTTGTATTTTTCTTTTTCTGTTTTGTTCATGCATGTTGTTTAATATAATGGCCTTAATATAACATGTTGAAGTTAAAGTAAGATTGTTTGCTCTAGAGCAATAGTTCTGATTCTTTTGTTCATAGTTAGCTATTTAGATTTGAGGTTTACATACATAAATGTACTATTATAGAAAAATGTATCTCTATAATTATGTTCATTTATGCAAGTATATACAAGATACCACATGAATACATTTTTCTATTATTAAGAGATAATATTTGCGATAAGTATAGTATTTTTGTTATGTGTAATAGTTAGAAACATAGTGTTCGTAAGAGTTGAATAGGAACGAGGGTTACTTTTGGTAATTTATAAAATTTCTATATGAATCGCCAAAATAAATGGAAATTTCTCGTGCTACTCCTGAAGTTTGACCTAAGGTCAGTGGTACCCATGTTTTTTTTTTTTTTAAATACCAATGGAATCCCAGAACTTTGAATACAGTTGACTCTATATCGATATATCCAAAACCTAACGGAACGGTGAAGTTGTTAGGTTTTTAGGAGTTTTTTTTTATGTGTGGACGATTTTGCACTTTTCTTTCATCTATCTCATCTCCATTCGAACCCCCTATATTCTTTCTCTCATCCCTCACTCTCTCTCCTCCTCCACGGACAACCTCAAACTCACTCAATCTCCTTCTTCATTCTTTCTCTCTCTCAATGTACAACTTCAAACCCCACTATCTCTCTTGCCCTTTTTTCCTATTCCAATTTCTTTCTCCTTTCAATTCCAACCTTCTTCATCCTCTCTTTCCTTATACATGGATAACCTCAAACCCTACTTTATGTTTTCCTATTTCCTCAAATTCTAACTTCTCTCTCCTCACTATATTCACCACACCCCCTCTCTCCTCCTCAACCCTTAAATGCATTGCAATATGCTCAATAAAAACGGTAAATGCCTCAATTAAACAATTTAAACATAATATAGGAAATGAAGTTTTGATTACTCGGTCTATTAAGTTATAAGCATGATTTTGACCATTAGAATTGGAAGAACACCTCCCAAATTCCATAAATGTGGAACTATATATAAAAGTTGTTTAATAAATGTGAAATGCAATTTTTCCGTTACCCTAATTGCGCACTAGCATTGTCATCAAATCCATCTACTTTATTCACTTGAAAGTTACTTCAATAACATATCCGAAATCATGAATTTTATAATTAGTGATAATTAGTTAGAAAATATAGTAATGCTTTGGGAGAGAAATTGTCATGAAGTAACAAGTTGTTGTGGAGTAAGATTTGTTGTGGTTAGGGGGTACGGATGAGAGAGAGAGAATGTAATAGGAATAGAGAAATTAGAATTGGAGGAAAGTGGATGAAAGCAAGTGGGGTTTGAGGTTGTCCATGGAGGAAGAGAAAGAATGAAGGAAGAGATAGAGAATAGAGGAGATTCAAGTGGAGAGAAGATAGATGAAAGAGATGGACAAAATTGTCCACATATAAAAAAAATCAAAAAAAAAAAATAACGCCGGCGTAAACATTTCATCATAGCCTAGGGTACGAATTTTGTTATGTGCATAGTTTAGGGGTGCCACTGGTATTTTGAAAAAAACCTAGGTACCACTCGTGATAGACTTAGGTCATACTTTCGGGGTAACATAGGAAATTTGCAAAGTTTAGGAATGCCACTAGCATTTTGAAAAAAAAAAAAAAAAAAAAACTTAGGTACCACTAGTGTTAGATTTAGGTCATACTTTCAGGGTAACATAGGAATTTACAAAGTTTATATTAGGAGTACCACTGGCATTTTGAAAAAAAAAATCTAGGTAGCACTAGTGTTAGATTTGGGTCATACTTTTGGGGTAACATAGGAAATTTGCAAAGCTTGATAGTGCCACTGACATTTTGAAAAAAACCTAGGTATCACTAATATTATATTTAGGTCATACTTTATGGATAAATAGGAAATTCTTGAAAAATAAATAGTCAAATTTTTAAAGTTGTTCTTTCAAGAGTACTTTAATAATTCTTAAATAAAGCCATATCCTTACACATATCATTTTACATATCCAACTATTAACGACTCATAAATAGCAACTAATTTACTTAATTTACTTAATTAACACATTTTTAAACAAAAAATAAATAAATGATAATTAATTAGTAAAATCAGTTATTCATGCAATCAACTAATAAGAAATATATACCTAACCAACTAAATATATATTATATAGTGCCATGATATACTACATTGCGATCCCTTCTGTATTTATCTATATTTTATTTTATTTTTATGTTGGCAAAACATTTACTTAACACGTGCAATATATGACGCGGCTCTTCATTTTGCTTCAAAATTGGGGGGGAGGGGTATTTTGCTTAGCACTTGTATAAGATGCATGTCTATGTCTATAAATTTCTTTTCCTTTTAAATTAATAATGGCAAAACATTTTCTCCACCTTTAACTCACACTTTGTGTATAGGAAGAAAAAATATTTTACTTAACACATGTAATATATCACGTGACTCTTCATTTTACTTAAAATTTTGAGGGAGGGCATTTTGCTGAGCACTTTGTACAAAATGCATGTCTATGTCTATAATTTTCTTTCTGGCAAGTAGCTAACTGGGTTTGGAAAAATTAAGGATGGAATCTAAAAAAGAGAATGTGATGGAGGGGAATTAATGCCGCTAATTGGAGTTGAGGTGAAAATCTAATTACTTGTATAGTAGATAGTTTTATTATCTCTTAAGTTTCCTATCGAATACGGAGTATTATTTATTTTCCTTAGCATGAGTCTAGTGTTAACATGATTATCTTTTAAGATTTTAACAAAAAAATCCAAAAAACTGAGAAAATTATATCATATGTAGCATGCCAAGGGCTCCCAAAAAGCTCCGATTTTAACAAAAAATTGAGAATATTCTATCATACGTAGCGCACAGAGGGCTCCCAAAAATTTTCCCATATATATATACATATTAAGATTAAGATTGCAAAACATTTTCCTCACCTTTAACTCACAATTCTATGTTTAAGAAGAAAAAACATATTCCTGTTAACACCTATGTTGTTCTACAAGATGTCAAGATGCATGTTCATTTTACTTTTTTGGAGGGGTGGGAGGATTTTGCTCAGCGCTTTTACAAGATGCATGTATATGTGAGTATGTCTATAACCTTATTTTCCTTTTTTTTTTAAATAATGGCAAAACATTTTCTTTTCCTTTAACTCACATTTTTCTGTATATGAAGGATTAGCACTTATACAAGATGCATGTTGTCTATATCTTCTACAAATATTTTCCTCACCTTGAACTCACATTTTTAACATAGGAAGGATTAATACTTATACAAGATGCATGTCTATGTCTCAACATTTTCCTCTCCTTCAACTCACATTTTTGTAGCTTAGCACTTGTAAAAGATGCATAACTATGTCAGTTATTTTCATTTCCCTTTTTTGTTATTTAATAATGATGGCAGAATATTTTTCTCACTTTCAACTCACACTTTTATACATAGGAAGGAAATTAAAGAAGTGAATAAACATAAAAATCGTTCAAAACACTAAAATCTCACGCCACCTACTTGATTAGTATCATATGCCCCTCATTCTTTCTATATAAACCCAACTCATTGTTCGCCTTAAAACCCACAAAAACAACAATTAATCCAAACTTTCCAAGATGAGTTATTTGAATTACCTCATTATCTCTTTTTTCCTTTTAGCAACTCTCTTCTCCACAACTACCCATGCAGACCGGACTCGGAGCTGCATGCAAACATGCCCCAACAGACTTAAGTGTAAAACAGGAGGCTGTGGTGGGATCCCCCAATGTACGGCCTATGGTACATCCCATGACACCTTTGCCGAATACGAGCTAAATGCATTCAGCAATTTGGGCTTTTTGGGTCGGTGTGATAACCCATGTACCAATTTCAAAACGGATCAGTGTTGTAGCAATTATAGGAGTTGTAACCCAACAAATTACCCCAAGTACTTTGAGGGTAAGTGCTCAGATGCTTACAGTTACCCTAATTATGACGCTACTAGCACCTTCACTTGCCCTGGTGGCAAAACGAATCAGTATTGTTGTAATCATGGGAGTTGTAACCCAACATATTACTCCGGGTACTTTGAGAGTAAGTGCTCAGATTCTTATAGTTACCCTAATGATGATGCTGCTAACACCTTCACTTACCCCGATGGCAAAATGAATCAGTATTGTTGTAATTATGGGAGCTGTAACCCAACATATTACTCGAGGTACTTTGAGAATAAGTGCTCATATGCTTACGGATACCCTAAGGATGATGCTACTAGCACTTTCACTTGTCGTGATGGAAAAACGAATCAGTATTGTTGCAATTCTAGGAGCTGTAACCCAACATATTACTCCAAGTACTTCGAGAGCAAGTGCTCATATGCTTGCAGTTACCCCAATGATGATGCTACTAGCACCTTCACTTGCCGTGATGGCAAAACAGATCATTATTCTTGCAATTCCAGGAGTTGTAGCCCAACAAATTACTCTAACTACTTTAAGGGTAAGTGCTCAGATGCTTATAGTTACTCCAAGGATGATGCTACTAGCACCTTCACGTGTCCTGGTGAGAAAACGGATCATTATTGTTGCAATCCTGGGAGTTGTAACCCAACAGAGTACTCCAAGTACTTTAAGAATAAGTGCTCAAATGCTTGTAGTTACCCCAAGGACGATACTACTAGCACCTTCACTTGCGCTGGTAGCACCAACTAAGTACAGGGTTACTTTTGCCCTTGAATCTTCACCATCATATGGTAAATTATGATATTAGTATAGGACACAATGAATAATGGAAATAAATTGAATAAATTGTATAATAAGGCTTCTTAGGATATATATGGTAATGAACATCCTAAGGGTTGTATTGATTGCTTTATTTGCAATATAGCAAGCTTTTCACTGAATAACATGAGATTACTCCATTAAATATAATTATGTACGTTTAATGTACTATGGTTCTTGACTTTCTTGTCTACTTCTCCTTGCCCGAGATATGGAGGTTGCATACTTGCATTTTATGTATATGGTTTGTGCACAAATCATGTTGCTAAATTTATGAGAGTGATATATAACAATTAGAATATAAGAATCACACATACTCAACATCACTCATTTCAATAAATTAGATTAAGTTACCGTCTTGTAATTTTATTATATCTGAAGATGTGTTTCTTTTTATTACAATTTAAAAACAACTATTGTTATGAGCGTGTCAAAGCAGTTATTGCAATTAACCAACTATTACCACTAACACAACAACCAGCCAACTATTATAAAATAAAGTGCGCATGATATAAAAGTCCGCTAAAGAGCTGATCTTGAATTTAGAAAAGAGTGCATGAGCAAACAAGTTGGACATATGGAACGAACCATGCCTAGCCAGGCCCCCTAGCGTAGCAAACACCTCATCACCCACCCATTCACCCCACTCAAAAGCCAAAAAAAAAAAAAAAAAAAAAAAGTTGCAAAACCCCCCAAAAGAAAATTCTCATAAAGAAGAAAAATTCCTCATTGTGTGCTACCACTTCTCTGTACCTTCTTCTTCCCCTACTTTCTCTCTCATATTTCTCTCTCTACTTTCTCTCTCATCGCCGCAACAATGGCGCTACGCCACCACCTCACCAAATCCACCACCACTCTCTCTCCTCTCCTCCGCCCCCTCACCACCCACCACCGCTCCATCTCCTCCACCTCCACCGAAACCCTAACAATCGAAACATCCGTCCCATACAAATCCCACATCATCGAACCCCCATCTCGCACCGTCGACACCTCCCCATCGGAGCTCATGACCTTCTTCCGCGACATGGCCCTCATGCGACGGATGGAGATCGCCGCAGATTCTCTCTACAAGGCCAAACTCATTCGCGGTTTCTGCCATTTGTACGACGGCCAAGAGGCGGTCGCAGTTGGGATGGAAGCTGCCATCACAAAGAAGGATAACATCATCACTGCGTATCGTGACCATTGTATTTACCTGGCGCGTGGGGGCACGCTCCTTGCCGCGTTTGCCGAGCTGATGGGGAGAAGAGATGGGTGCTCGAGAGGGAAAGGTGGGTCGATGCATTTTTATAAGAAGGATTCTGGGTTTTTTGGTGGGCATGGGATTGTTGGGGCTCAGGTTCCATTGGGGATTGGATTGGCTTTTGCTCAGAAGTATAATAAGGAGGATACTGTTAGCTTTGCGTTGTATGGTGATGGTGCTGCTAATCAGGGGCAATTGTTTGAAGCGTTGAATATGGCTGCGCTTTGGGATCTGCCTGCTATTTTGGTCTGTGAGAACAATCATTGTAAGTAATTTTTGATTGGTTTTTTGAGTTGGGGTTTTCATTTGTTGTGTTTCTAATTCTGTTGGTATTTTAGTGGGGTTTATTAAGTTGGGTGAATTTCATGATATGGGCACTGTGGATTTGTTTATTATGTTGAGAAATTGTAGTAGTAGGTTGTTACTATTTCAATAGTAGTTGATTCAATCTAGTTTCGGTGGATTTTGATTCTATAAAGCTTAATTGGGGTTTGTCAATACATTTCCATTTCTGGAAATTGGAAATTGTTATCGGGCCGATTTTATATGATTCCGTGGTTTGTTCGTACTTGGTTGTTGATGAATTGAAGGGGTTTCCATTTCCTTTAAATCATACTTGTTCAGTTTTATATTTCTGGTACTCTTAAGTTACCTGGGTTCCATCACCTCATTTCTACGTATGAGACTAGTTGGATGCTTTGGTGTTTAGATTGTATGAGGACTGGAAGTAATTTGGCTAGTTGATTGGAGAGTGGAATTCGGTTTTTATTTGTTGTTCAATCGCTCTTTATTTAGTTCGTTTTTTTGTTGGATGCTAGTGATGGTATATCAACTGGATATTCTCATATCCATGTGTATACGATGTAATTGATTGATGACTGGTTTTGCTTGTAGATGGTATGGGGACTGCAGAATGGAGGGCTGCTAAGAGCCCAGCCTACTACAAGCGTGGAGACTATGTTCCTGGATTGAAGGTATAGCAGAAATTCAATGAATAGGTTATGGTTTATGCATAAGGTCAACATTGTATTTGACTATCATCTGTATGGTTAGCTGAATTCTGAAAACAAGAGATGTTTAAGCTGCACTACATGGTATTGGTCATCTAGTCTATGGTGTGTGGTTGTTACAAATGAACTAATTGCAAAACTTGGTGCTTGTTGCAGGTGGATGGTATGGATGTATTGGCAGTGAAACAAGCTTGTAAATTTGCAAAGGAGTATGTTTTGAAGAATGGACCTATTGTAAGTAGATTTTGTAGACTATAAGTTTGTTGAGCCTTTTAGTTTTTGTGGGGAAGTTAAATATTACTCCCTTCGTTTCAACTATTTGCAACTATCTTAAGTCTTTGTATCCCCCCTTCCCAATAGAAGCAGCTTCGACTTTTGCATTCATATCGTGGTTCTCATGAGTTTCTCTTTACAAATATCTTTAGAGGCTTCTTAGCATGTTTTACTTTGGAAAAAAGTGATAATTGCTTTGGATAGTGGGAGGATTAGCTCCTGTTTGAGCTGCATCTACAATTCGATATGTTTTGAGATTTCATTGTATGTAGGATATATAACTTTTTGTCTTTGTGCTTTGTTTGTTTTTAGATCCTTGTGATGGACACTTATAGGTGCCAAGGATACTCCATTTCACATGAGTTTCTCTTGACACAATTTGATATGTTTTGAGATTTCATTGCATGTAGGATATATAATTGTTTGTCCTTTTGCTTTGTTTGTTTTTAGATCCTTGTCATGGACACTTATAGGTGCCAAGGGCACTTCATTTCATACGAGTTTCTCTTGACACAATTCTGTAGGATATATCATTATTTATGATTTTGTTTTATTTGTTTTTAGATCCTTGAGATGGACACTTATAGGTACCATGGACACTCCATGTCTGACCCCGGGAGCACCTATCGGACACGTGACGAGATATCTGGTGTAAGACAGGTATTGTACTGTCCTGTCACTCTGAGGTGAACTAACATGTAAAATGTTTAGTTGCGGCATTGCATCATGTTTTCTACCATTTCTGTACAGGAGCGTGATCCAATTGAGAGAGTGAGGAAGTTGTTATTGGCTCATGATATTGCTACTGAGAAGGAACTAAAGGTAAGTTTTCCTTTATATCACCAAGTTTTATTGTTGTTGCAAGAAAGCATGTAGTAATGGAGTGTCAAAAAAATGTACAGCAATCCTTCCAATTAGCTAGTCACAGAATAGTCCCAATTACACTGGATATCAGTATAGTATAGCTTTTAAATGCACCTGCAGCTCTAGCCCATAAAGAAGCTAAATAAGTGATCCTGTCCCACAACACGGGCATTTCCTTCCAACCAAAGACACCAAATAGTAGCAAAATGGCATTACGCTACATTAGCTGCTTTTCTTCCTTCTCTCAAAACCCACAAAACGCACCTAAAGGAACTCCACAACAGTAGAGGGGCTAACCCATGCCTCCCCCGAAACACCGAACAACCTACTTTAAATGTGCCAAGCAAAAGAACGAGTAAGGAACAAATGCGATGCAGTCTTGCTGTTCGCCCAACATAAAAGACATATCAGGTGCAAGAGCCACATAAATACTGCACCTTGGGAGGCATCTTCGCCTTCCAAATCTTTTTCTAGTTGTTGCAAGTTTATACCAAGTTCAGACTGACAATATCAAGTTCTTATATCTTTGCTTATTCTAAACAACTAGTTGCTTAACTTTTAAACAAGAAAATAATATTTGTTTGCTTAATTGATCGTAGTAAACACCTTCCTTTCTCAAATGTACGCATACACATGCACGCAAAAGGTTTATCTTGGATTCAATAAAACTAGCTATAGCCCTTCCTGTGGAAGGTAATACTTGAAATGGAAGCCTATCCATGACTGTTGTTTCTTTTGTTTTTCATTAAATAGGATATTGAGAAAGAGTTCAGGAAAGAAGTAGATGAAGCTATTGCCAAGGCAAAGGTAAGAAATTTTACTCATACAACACATTTCAAAGAAACAGTGACACTTGGCTCTCTTCTTTTCTCTTGAGATTCATTATTGCAACTTTGTGATTGCAGGAGAGTCCAATGCCTGATACTTCAGAGCTATTTACAAATATCTATGTTAAAGGTTATGGGGCTGAGGTAAGCTTTAGTTGTATATTTATTTAACTCAACCTGCTTTCACTATCTATGGCTTTGTTCATTTGGTTCTTTGTCTGTTTCTTTTCGTACAAATTTTCCGTCATTTAGTATTGGAATCTAAAAACTATCAATAATTCTATGCTGTCGCATAGTACTGCAAGTAACTCCATTGTTTTACAGTGGACTGTCAAACTTAGAGTTCTTCAGGTTCTGTAACCAAAGTCAAAGGCCTATAACAAACTTCACACAAATGAAGGATAAAGGATCTTTAGGAAACAGACAGTAAGACTTCACCCAGCTGAAGGTGTTACAGTGGGTGTGTGGTAAGTGGGTCTGGGGTCATGGACCTCATGACTCTCCTAGCTGAGGGTTTCTTTATAACGGTTAAACGCGGGGCTCTTAAAGTCATCACTCATCACAACTTTGCTGGTTTTACATTCTCTGTAGCCTCTGCCTACTGCTTGTTATGGTTTCCTGAAAGCCTTCCTGATGCTATGGCTTTGATCTAAAGACGGGTAACCTCAAGTGTTTGTAGTTGAACTTTGAAGAGAGAGACATTACAGTAGCTAACATCACTCTCCAATCTCACTGTAAACTCAGTTTCATCACGTGTCCAGAAAGAACCAACCCCAGGCCTTGACATGAACAGCTTTGTGTGGGCTTCTGCTACTCATATCAGCTTTTATAGTCTATATTATTAGATACCAAATAAGTGGTTGAGAGAAGGGAAAGGATATTGATGCAATTGATCAGTTCATGGCCTTACTTAGACTTCTCATCTTGAGCTGTTATAGAACATGGGAGCTAATGTGCAACGAGAAACTCAACAAGAGCCCTGACTTGACCTCTAGTTTGGTCGTGACTGTTGACCTTGATATCTAAGCAAGACCATGGTCCAAGATGGCAAGAAGTTTAGGGCCGTATCTGAACCAGTGTTGAAATGAGAACTTCAACAAAGTGCTCCAGCTTGACCTTTGAGTTTGAGCTAGACCTTTGAGCTCAATGTTAAAACTTCATCGGATGTGACACTTGACTGCTCATGACAAAACTTCTTTTTAGGTTTTGAGTATGATAATTTGGCTAGTAAACCATGCTACAGTTTGATGTATCAGAGAATTTATGAACACAAACAAAATATTTAAGAAACTAATAGTGGTTAATCAGACTATCTTTGGGTATACGCTCAACTATTACTAAATAGATAACATTAGTAAAATATCAGGCACTCACATCTCCAACCAGACATTGGGATATCAAGTCCCAAGTATCCCAACTCAATGGAAGTACAGTTACTTGGGCATGGGTCTAATATCTCACCACCACTTTGGCACTTCCCCATGCCATGGCAAACGATAATTTAAATCAACAATCATGCCCAAGCTTGAAGTCAAGTTGGGGACCATGGTTCTCAAGCTCTAGCCACCAGTTTTTCCGTCTCTTTCCTCGAGGACCTCTATCATCACGCTCTCCTATGTCTGCCCAACCCCACTCCCAACCCAACCTAGAGGATTGCTATAAAACTATGACTTGCCGACGGGTCCAACAAGTAGCCGTTCACCAGCAAAGCCTCGTTTCTCTTTTCTAGTAATGCACCATACACATCACATGCATACAAGGCTCGCCAATGTTCTCTCTCTCCTGTCACAATCTATGCTCTCTCTTCTACTACAATTTCACGACCAGCCTAGGTCAGCGGTGGCCCCATCGGTTGCCAACAAACCCTGATACCGAGAAGTGAACAGTGTCCTTGCTCAATATTCTCACATTTGTGGTTTTTCAGGTTAGGTTTAGGTAAATGAGGGGTGTTGGTTTGAAAGGTGTTTATAGTGTCAATTTTGTCATAATATCAGTAGTGGGAGGGATTAGGATGGAGAGTGAAAGTAATCCCGGGATAGCTGAACTGGTAAGAGCTCTAAAGATCTATTCCATAGGTCCCTAGTTCGAGTCCCCTTAGGGCCACTTGAGGTTTTCCTAGCTGTTAACTTCAGGGCACATGGGATTAGTCGGACAAAGCTCGGATATGCATGTAAAAAAAAAGAAAAAGGATGGAGAGTGAAAGGAGATAGAGAGGGTTTGGGTTAGAATCTGCAACAGTTTTGGCCTACAAACTAATCATGGTGGTTGCAGTCTGCTGTTTACTTAGAAGTTGATTGTCGTCACCTGTTGCTGTTGGCCAGTAGTGACTGACCACCGCCTGCAGTGGTTATGCAGTAGTATTCATGTCATGCAGCTGGGAGACGAGTGGGGGATAGGGAGAGGGTTGAGAGTTGAGACGAAGGATGTTTGGAAAACCCTTTGTTCAATTTGGGGAATCATAAAATCTTGCCCTCGAGGTCTATTTGCATGGATTATGGGAATCGCTTGGCCTTGTTATTTTGAGCATGTTGCTAAGCATTTGGACCTGCCACTACATACTAATCATCCATTCCTATCAACATTAGGCAAATAGTCAAATGATTATTCCAGAAAAGGTGGAAATACCACGCTTCAGGCAGAAAGTTAGGGGCGAATTTTGAGCATTAGTGCTCTGGTTATTGATGTATATATTGTTTCATCATTGAGCATTCTTATTTCCACATTTTCCTTGTGAGGCCACTATCCATATGACCATATCCTATAGCTATCTTACTTATTTTAGAAAGACCCCTCAAAATTACGTAGTCAGGCAACAGAGAAGGTTAACTTAGAAATTATCATCCTTAGTTAATGGCTTAGGATAATAGTCTGTTAATATATCATAAGAACCGGTAATACATTGAAGATTCTCTGGCCAACTTCTTAGCTCTTTAAAATTGACCTGTGTACTTGTTCAGTTGTTCTACCGATTTACCTTTCTAACCTGTGCTTGTTGCCTCCACTCCTCTTTTATTGCCAAGTTCATATCTCAAAGCCTATGAAGCAAAAGACCAAACACATGTGAATCTTCGCAGACGAGGCAGAGAGTTTGACTAAACAGGCATTCTATGGAGCAAGTTTGAATAGATTAGGCAGGACTTTTTGGTCAGCGGGGTAATTCTAACACTCAAATTGGTTTTCATCTGCAAACCATTTATAACTTGTGATTAAGATGGGTTTCAGCCTGCAAATTATCGAGTCCTGGATGTAAATAGCAGAACTGACTTTTGGTTATGTGTGATCTCTGGATGAGTCCTGACTCTTAATCAAGATAGAGGGGTGGACCGATTGATAACCACCTCTGAGGTTATCAGTGATAATGACAAATGGTATTAGGCCTTGTAGAACAAGTTGTGAAATGGATGTTCACAGAAGGCTACTATTAAAGGGGCATAGCACTGTCATACAAGGGTTATGGTAGCCCCAATTGAGCCAAACTATGGAAGCTGTAAGTGATAGGCAAGTGGGTGAAGGCCTATTGTGCATATCTTTATACTCCGTATACAATTAGGTCCACCAATTGTGAAAGCCAGAATATCCTCTTTGCATTCCCTGAGACAGTGACTGATAAGCCAGTAGGACATGAACCTCTTGCTCCCTTTTTTTGCGCAGGACTTTATCCTGTTAGTTTTTATGCTTTTCATTTCTCCCCTACTTCATTTTTCTTGTAAATTTACCCATTCATTTTGATAGAAAACTCCTCCATGTGCTGTATTCTACTCTTCAGCCTACTCTTTCATGATTTAAGATATTTCTACTTTCTTCTCCTAGAATAAAGTCTGCACGAATACGGATTTTAGCGTTTTACGTGCCTTTTTTTCTTTGTCAAAACTTTTCATTGGTGTAATTCTCTCAAGTACTGTGTAGAAAACAAAAGGATTGTGGCTCTTAGTGATACTGTGGTTCTGACGATCAAAGAAGAAAAAGGGAAGAAACCAAAGCAATTTAGAACGATTTGATCATAAACTGTTATTTTGGTGTTGTGAGTGCTTCTTGACTGATTGCTTTTTATCTAATGCCATGCTATATGTTGTTGCAGTCATTCGGCGCTGACAGGAAAGAGCTTAGAACCGTGCTGCCATAAGTGAAATCAGTTGTTTACTAAACACCGTCTGATTTTAATACACCTGCTGAGATCGAGATATGGAAATAAGAGGTTTTGATCCAATTTTATTTTTCTTTGGCTTGTGTGACCTCAAATGGTTGTATAGGGTTTTGTCACTACTACAGTTTAGGGCAACTGCCTGATTGCCTACGGCGATGCTGGGTAGGATCAGAAGCATAGCATCGCAGCTCTTGATTTATGAAACTACGTATAAAATTGATTGGCTCATACCTAGCTCAAATGTGTTTTGACAATTGATTTAGCTTAGAGTCAATTGCTTTTGTTTTCTTGTAATCAAAATTCGAATGACAAGAATTTTTGCTTGTTGCACAAAGGCTCAGGTGGCTACTGTTTATATTCACTGGAATCCTCTCTCTTGAAAGAGGTAAAAGTTTTCTCTAGGGTTAGATGATCATGGTTTATTCTTACCGAAAGAGCAAGTCTTTAATGAAATCTGATTAGACGAAAAAGAAAAGAAAAGAGGTAGTAAGAAATAAAGTGCTCCTACTATACTATGGTGGTTATAGACTATCTAATACGAGTATTTTNGGGTTCAGTTGAAATGAATCTATATGAGAACGGAATAAATAGGGAGTAATATGTAAAAGAACAAATAAATTGTAAAACCTAAACTGAACTGGGTGATCATAATTGAATGTAAAATTGAAACGAAATGAACACTCAGTGGGAGCTTCTTAGGACTGAACCCGGTTAAAGCGGTATGACTTGATAGATTAAATTGGCACATAAAATCTTATCCTCAAATTAAGATTTAGCTAATATACTCTTATTCTCTTAGAAAAAACTACTCCCCACGTTTCCTAAAAATCTTGACGCCCTAAATTTGCACGGTTTTCAAAATGACATTTTGACCATGAATAATTGTATATATATAAACTCGAAAATTTAACCAAGGGGGTGTGGTTGAGTGGATAGGGACTCATCCACCCTTAACCAAGGTCGGGTGTTCGAATCCCGCCTTGGTGGAGCAGCCTTAAATCCCTTGACCATATGGATACCCTTGGTTGTGAACCAAAAAAAAAAAAAAAATAAAAATAAAATAAACTCGAACTAAAAATGTGATATTTTGAAAATACTATTTAAGACAAATCCAAAAATATCATTTTTACTTGAAAATCATTATAGATTTTCATATGTTAATGATCAAAGTTTGAAAATTTTGACTTTGTAAAATCATGGCGTAAAGATTTTTCAAAAACGGAGGGAGTAATAGTTTAGTGTTATATCTAGTAACTGTGATTATTTTTCTTGATATTGTAATTTAGTACTATATGTGATACTAATTTTGACTGGAGGGAGTAAACTATACTGGAATCAAATGGAGCACTACAAACAATATAATTAAGGTAAGGTTTTGAACATATGAGGGTATAATTCTTAACTAATGGAGTACTGTTTTTTTTGTTGATCGACATATACCAAAAGTGACCCAACAATGGGATTTGGCCTCTGAATCAAACACAGACAGTGAGACAGCACATTTAACATTTAAAGGAACTCACTCTACAATGAAAAAGACAAAAACCAAAGCAACAAACAAAAATGAGAATTAATATAAATGCTGCCATCGCAATCACAATCTCAAGCATGATAAGAGGAAGACATGATAGGCTAATAGTCTAAAAAACATAGTGGCTTGTATGGTGAATGGTGCAACAAACTCTAAATAGAGATGATTTTATTTGGTTACAAACGCAAATTTGTAATTTCTACTGATCAAATGCATACTTCAAATTAGTGGACTTGACAATTTTTTATGGAGGGGATGTAAGTAGGTTCGGATTGAGCTAATATATCGGTTTTTAATCACCGTTAAGAAATTCCTTTGTTCAAATTGACCTATTTTTAATATTAAATATGGAGTATTATTCTTTATATTATGTTTTGTATGAACTTAGTCCAATGTATAGACCAATTCTAAAAGGTAACTTTTATACTTTAAAATGGTGGACACTTATACTTTAATAGAGTGAATCATACTTTGAAAATATGACTCTTGCGATGACTCCTATTTAAAGGGGTGACTTATTCACATTAAAGAGACAACTGTAACTTGTTTATACAATGAATCAAATTCATAAAAACATTGCAAATTTTGAGAGACTTTTGATTATAGAAATGTCTTTGATACTTACGCTATGTTCTCTTCATGTTATGTTTGCTGATATTTATTGTTGATTGTTGAATTTTGTTGGGTTTTGTTGATTTTACTGTTGTTTTGTTGATTTTCGTTGATTCTACTGATTTTTGTTGATTCATTAGAGTCGGCAAAGAGCGACTTTGTTAAATTTTGTTAATTTTAGTTGATTTTACTGGTTTTTGTTGATTTGTACTCAGAAATCCTTACTCATCTTGTGTTGCAAATATCCACGTGCTCAATTGGTAAAAATTTTGCATGACAATAAAAATACAAGTAGTACCATTAATAATAGCAATGTGTGTGAATGACATCCCCTTAGAGAAATGTGTATGAAATTGCATGGCAATGGCAATGGCAATGGCATGATCACTATGGACAAAAACAAAGCACCGACTGACAATAGTAGGTGGACAATTCACTATGCACAAACTAAACTAAAAGCCAATGAATTTCCTCAAAAAGTAAACTAAAAATGACCTTTTTTTTTTTTTNTTTTGCGGTATTACTCGTGAAATGTGAACCTCCTTTCATTTTCTGTCCCTTTCTTTTTAGGGTAAGATTTGCTATTCTCATTTTCTAATTGTGTTCACTACTTATTTTAATTAAGGAACTGTCAAAAGGGTTAATTTCATGGTACTCACTTGTTATGCTAATTCTACGTCTGATTCTGCCACTGCACAGGGCATCCTAAGCATTTCCCATTAAACTTAGTGCCTTGATTAAACTTAATCCTTTATAATCCTCCTCACCGACCACCGGCCATTTTCGAAACGCGTTATCAAATTACCAAATCACATGTTTTGTAATGGTGTATTTATTTTATTGTTTTAAATCCGCATTTTAGTTAAGTTGTGTTTAATCTAGTTTTGTTCTTCGACTTACTTTTTCTCTTACCTATCACTATTTATTCAGTTTAAATACAGTTCCAAATAGACAACACGTTTTAGTTGAAATGAACGCCCCCTTAAATACAAAATAGAAATCAAGAGTTTAGTTTCGCATCTGTGAGGTATGATTCAATTCAACCAACAGGAAACATATATGACCTAATTACAGTGAGATTACTTAAAATTAACACAATATTTTAGAGTGAATCTCTATATATAAACTTGTTATCTATAGTAAAGTGTTCCATTAGTCAATATATACATGTGTGCGCGCGTAACGCTTCCCTTACATTAGCATTAGAGGTGTGTGATTCAAAGATTTATATAAAAAGCTAACTCAAAGATATTGTACCTTAAATTGACCCGTTATTTAGGCTCGCTCCTTTCTCATTTCTCAAGATACCTCACTTATAAGTGTATGTATGTTATGTTCAAGTACATAATTGCAAAACCTATACCAACCCTTCCAAGAATATAGAAGATAGTTCAATAATGATGCAAATTGTCAACTCATATATTGTAGTAATAAGCTTCTAGGAGTTAAAGTAATGGGGTTTTGTACTCCATTATCTTGTAAGGCTTCTAATTTAAGTAATAACAAATATAGATGAGGTAAATTCAATAGTAGTACTAAACAATGAAGCAATATATTCTGACACTTTGTAAAGTTCAGAAATATATAAATGCACTCTTAACATACAAATACAGGCTGTTCAGTTGGCCATGTGAAGTGAGGTACCCAAAACATATATAGGCTAAAGTATTTATATAAAGTTATAAGAGTTATACTACTATATCATATGGTACTTTGGTACACTATTATTAGTGATCATCATCAGATGCTAAAACAGTTGAACCAACTTGCATATGCCAACTGTTCTATAAAGGCCAGACATTCCAGTCATTTAACTTCTATATATACTTATGTATGATAAACCTACTGAATCATGCAGTGTGTTTTGAATAAGTTATGTCCTTACTGACCTTACATAATACAGTATATGAGCATAATTTGTAAGAAAATACTCACTATCTTGGACAATGCTTATGAATTTGTTGATGTTTGCTGGACCAAACGGCTATAATTTCAAAATTGCTTTAGATAAGGTAAAACTTTGTTATAATTATGATAAATGTGTCATATACTTTATATCTCGCTCTTCTTAAAGAATTACACACTACTATCTTTTATGATAGTTTTGTTTAAAAATTGCTAACCTACTGTATGTGAAATTTGGCCAAAACACGCACATAGAACTGATCAAAATGCCCCAATATATTATGCTTTTTTCATTTTTAAATTCAAATGTTTATCTCTCTGTAAATCGGACGGGATGGGAGATGTAGTGAAGGTACCTAGTTGGAATAAGGTTATTACTAATAAGAAAAAAAAAAAAAAAAAAAGAATTTGAGCACTCATTCATATAAACTATGAAGAAGTTTTAAAGAACCCTATTGGAAAATGAGTAGTGTCTCTCCTCAATTCATTTACGCTTGGTCAACCAAACTACTTAATGGTTCTTGAAAACTTTTTCATAGTATACATACAAGAGTGCTAAGCATGTAATTTTATAGCTTTGACTATGATATGAATATATTGCGCTAGAATCTCAGTTCAATTGAGTCATTTTCACACTTTCAAAAAAAAAATAAAGAAAAATTTGTCCAAAACTACATTTATAATACAATGATAGATAGCAATAAATATCTTTCCTGATAGTTTCGGGGGCATGTATGTAGTACAAAAACAATACAATGAGGTCAATGACTATTAAGGGAAATAAGAATGAGAAATTACATTAATTTAAAACTTGATAGAAACCGGGCCAAACATCCATTGTGCCTTTTCTCTTACTCTCATTTTTACATAATAATAATAAAAAAAAAAAAACCAAATGACTGAAATATATATATTTTTTTTAAAAAAAAACCTGGTCGTGCATGCAGCCAAAAATAATAATCATAATATTTTTTTATAAGAATAGTATAAGGTAGGGGCAAGGTAGGCATCAAAATATATTTGGAGAAATTGAGGGGCCAACGAAATAGTGGGTGAAGTGATACCTACTACTACTAGGAACAATTATTCGATCGAATTACTACTATTATTACTATGTCTGATGCATGAACTTAAAATCAAATATGAAATCAGAAAATATATACTACTCCCTATACTAGTATGTCTTCAAAGGAGGCTTGGAGACTCTACTTGAAGCTTCCAATTCGTAGGAATTATTTATTTATTGTATTATATTATAGTATTATTGTTTCTTTGGAGTATTTTATTAATTTCTCTAACGAACTACAAGACCTACCTACCATTTTCATTTACTATTAATTAATATTATGAATTAGTCAGTATATATGTCCCGAAAATGAAATACTAAAATTTAAGTCTCAATAATGACCTACTATGTGATTATGGCATTTAGAGACGAAGTTACAATCTGATACTTCAACTACTATGATTTTCATTTTTATTTTTATTTTAAATCTTGAGCTTCATTTTATTGGTATTGGTATATACTACAAGTCTACATCATATAGCTCTTTTTAACTAGTGACCGACTAAATTAGTCGTCGCTAATCACTTAAAATTGTTGCGCACTCGATCCTTAGGATCGAGAGAGATGTAACGGCCTTAACAGCCACGTCGACTAAAATCTAGTCGCTAATATCACTTTAATACGAGCGCTTTCACACCTCACCTGGTGAAATATATTGGTAGTTTATAATTAATACCACATAAATCTTTAGATAATGGTCCAAATATAAAGATCACATTATCAAAAACAAAATATATTAGAAAGGGACGTTATCACTTTCCATAAAAGTAAGAAAACTACCAAATCTCAACTCCTTTTCGCTCCGCAAAGCTCGATAGCTTCCCTTCTCTGGGCCAGGGAAGTCGGTTAGTGATGGCTATAAGCACCTGTCTTTGTTATTTCTATCTATCATTGTATTGTAATTGTACCTACATGCCCTCAAAATATCAACCAAAAAAACAGAACAATTGGTATACTTCAATTCATGCAAATTAATTAAATATTGATTTAAGCAACTGGAAAAATAAGGTATGATTTGTAATGGTTCGCCTAGCGGATGTGCAGTGTATTCGATGATGTGCTCCTGGCCTTAGTTGGTTGGGTCCTGTCACCAACATTGCAACTGTGAAGAAATTAGAGTACTCAAATCCTACGCTCTGAATGCATTTCCTGAAATATTAAGTCGTGTGCTGGAAATGCCCTTAACCACGCTCAAGAAGTAAGTTGATAAAAGTAAAAATGAGAAGAAAAAAAAAAAAAAAACCACACACTCTATATAGAAGTGGAACATATGTAAACATAAACTGGAGTGCTAGATCTAAGAATGATTTTTGGCTAGTAATCTAATCTATGAGCACATAAATGTTGCAGACTGAGAGATCTGATGAGTAATTGATTGGTCTCCTGGTTCATAATAATCAAATCTAGTCCTCCCACATGTGGTTTATTTACAAAAGACATGGCAAAGTTGTGTAACCCATGTTATCAAATACTCCATTATAATTTCTGATCCATTAGAAAAAGCAATCTATTGAGAAAGTTGTTGTCACAGTGTATGGACCAAATGGGGTAGTGAAGATCTTCCTCTAGGAAGACGATTCAATCTTCTAGATTTTTTTTTTCTTTTTTTAAGGCAATCTCATCGTTATCACCTTTATTAAGTTAATGTTAAGAAACATTTGAAAAAGAAACTTAAATTATTACTTGGAGGTCTAGTTGGAAGGCTCAAAAATTCACGACGTGTAGTGTTTTTATAACTTAATTTTGATACTTGTTCATGCTCTAACTCCTCCAATGACTTTAATGGACAGTAGTGAGCCATCTTATTTCTCTTTAGTGAATGATTTTAACGAAATGGTTACAGTTAGAGGAATGATTGGAGAGTAGGATACATAAGTCTAGTTCACATTCGTTGGTTGTTAAGTTTTTCAAATATCACAGTATGTGAATGGATGAATGTCGAGATCACTTAGATATAATGTGAATTTTCAAAAGACTTGTTCATCAAATAAAAGAGTGGTTTCAAAAAAAAAAAAAAAAACACTACCATTTACTCCTATCATTTTCCTAAATAAAATGAAATACTTAATACTATAGTAATCGTTTGGCAAGCAATAATTTGCAATAACAATCCAAATTACTAATATTCTTGACTTTGTCAAAGATATGGAGTAGTTTCTCTTTTGTCTTTTGTTTTACTTCATTTTCTTCTTTTTGCTACTCCTTTTTCCCTTTTGCTTCGTTTGCTAATCAACCAACACGTTAACTCAACACGCGCCCTACTAGCTAGACAGTTTGAGATTATTTTATAGAATCAACTAACAGCTTAGCTTACTGAGTCAATGCAACTTATTATATGCAATAATTAATTAATTAATTAATTATATATGCATTGTTCTCAAAAACTTAAATGGTGAAAAGAGTTGCACATCGTAACCTGCATATAGTTGAAAACTTTGAAATTGAATCTTAAGAATTAAGACTTGTATTGACTATTCCACAAAAAGAACAGAGGTGAGAGGATCGAGTACTACTAAACAATGCCCACCTTGTCAAGGGACATATTTTGTCATATAGGATAGTAAACGTGCTCAGGCAAAATCCAGAAGTACAATAATGGCTTGAATAGAGGGTACTTTTCCATTGAGAATAGGTTCAAAATAGAGTTGTTTATGAACGGGATGATTTACTAGAGCTTGATTGTTCGGTCTTAGAAGTGGATGGACATGGACATGGACAGTGAGCTTTGTCCGACTTGCTAATCCGGTCTTAAGGTCACAAAATTTACCAATTTCAACCTACGTCCAACTTAGGCCCACTTTTGAACACATCTGCTCAAGTAAGATTTTATTGTGAGTAAGGTTTTGTTCTCTTCAACTTATTTTTGTTGATTTCAACAAAAATCAGTAAAAATTAACAAAGTCGCTCGCTCTCTGTCGATTTTAACGAATCAACAAAAATCAGTAAAATCAACGAAAATCAACAAAAAAACAGTAAAACCAACAAAAATCAACAATCAACAATAAATATCAACAAAAGTAACATGAAAATAACATAACCTAATTGATATAATAATGTTACTTAAATGTGATTCAACAGCGTCTTGTCATGCCTTCATTTCTAAAGAAATATAAAGTATTAGTCTACTACAATAATATTCAAATTGAAAATTCTAAAAGGAAAAACTTCATTTTATTAAAAAAAAAAAAAAAAAAAAAAAAAAAAAAAATACCTTCGTTTTGTTAACCCTTCCCTACATTTTAAATACACCACTAAAAGTACGAATTGAAGACATCAATCCCTAAAGTTTACAAGGACTAGTTGCAAATAAAATACGTATCTAATTAATTGGACTATTTATCCATTTACTTCTATTCAGGATCTCAGTAATTACCTTTGGTATCCCATATTTAGACTAATCCTATAAATTCATGATTCGTGAATATACAGGATAATCTAAACATGAGATATCGTAAACCCTCGCAATTTCAAGGATTCTATTGATGATATGTTGCACATATATATCGTCTCCTATAACTGGTCTCATCTTTCACATATATGTCAATAGTCTTCTCTATCTTCTTATTTATTATCACAAACAATCATCCTTCGATTGCTCATTTATTTATACACTAAAACATACAATGAACTAAGAGATACTTTTTAAGTTTTAACCTATATAATATGAACCTACATTAAGGAAAAATCATTCATGAATTTGGAGTCTCAATTAAACTTTATGGTCATAACATGGTATAACGCTAACTCAAAAGCAAAGGTAGTTTAAGTGAAGGGCTAACTCAAAAGCAAAGGTGGTGGCGGTGGCGACAGTAGTGGTGGAGGTGGGTTGGGGGTGGTGGTGGTGGTATGATGGGCTTTCCATCTTAAGGGGAGGAGAGAGAAAAGATAGTGGGGAAGGGAGAGGATAGGAGAGAGAATAGTTAGTGGGTTTAAGTGAAGGGTAAAATTGAAACTTACCCTACACAAATTAAAAAATTATTCCACAAAAATTAGGTCCCCTCAAAAGGCTCTAGGGCTGTAAACGAGTCGAGCCAAATCGAGTATTGGTGTGCTTGTGCTCGTTTATGAAACGAGTATCAAATTGGTGCTCGTGCTCGGCTCGTTTATTATCGAGCGAGCTTTGACCAAGTTTGTTTGCGAGCAGCTCTCGCGTACACCGGTTTTTATCGAGTATATGACTACTTAAACGAGTAGTGGGGTACTCGTACTCGGCTCGTTTATTAAATGAGTATCAAATTGGTGCTCGTGCTCGATTCGTTTATTATCGAACGAGTTTTGACCGAGTATGTTCGTGAGCCGCTCACGAGTGTATCGACTCGTTTACAGCCCTAAAAGGCGCCGTAACACCAACAACAACAAAGAGAAGAAACAAAAGCAAATAATAGCAACAAACACTAAAAGTGTGTTACCAGAAGGTTCGGTGATCCGCACTTTAATTAGGTTGGTAATTATTCAACCAATGTTATTCACTTAATAGTAGTAGTATTTGTTAGTGAGAGTTTTACACAAATACAAATACTATTTGTGTTGTTTTGCTGTTCTAAGAAATGGGGGCACGTGATCACGTGGTGGGAACGGGGTTTGCCCAATAGTAGTGCTGCCTGCCCCCCTTCAACATCATTCCCAACTGGCACCCTTGCCCATCCCTTTCCCCCCTACAATTTTTGTTAATCGAATCAAAGTATTTTTCTCAAAATTCTATTTATGATTTTCTGTTTTCAACAAGAATAATGAAGATTTTTCATTAATAAGAAAAAAAACACCCGGCATTTAAGAAAAATAATTTGATTATACTACCCGTAGTGATCTAAATCAACAATGTTAATTTCCCATCCAAATATTTGTCAACCCACCTAAAAATTTGTCCATCTCAAATGTTGTCAAACCAATTTTATCCCACATACTTCCCAATAATACCCCTCCACTATAAGCCAAGTAATATAAAAAATTCAACAACAAACCTACTTTCCAATTTAAAATTAATTTATTTCCCTCACTCTATCTCTATTCTCTCTCTATCTCTCTCTACCCACTATCTAATATTTAAATATTTATCTCTAAGGCGCAACTTTGGAAAAAACACCCACCCTTTCTTCCTTCTTAATTTCCGTGCAAATTTGGTTTGACAACATTTGAGATAAACAGAGGGAGTAGTATAATAGAGTGCAAGTATATAATTCTGGATTCAAATTTGCTATGAACCATTTTGATGAAAAAACTTTATTGTTATTTAAAATGAAAAAAAAAATTGATTTAAATTTGTTCTATTGAATTTTTTTGAAGAGCAAAACTTGAGTTCACCAATTTAAAAATTTACCAGATACCTATATGTCTAACAAAAAATCCCATACACGAAATGATCAAATGGTACACTAGACATGTAGTAGGGAGGTAAGGAAACCCCATATGTCTCTGGTAGAATTCAAACATTATGGTAGGTGAATAGCACCAAAGAAAATACCACTAAGACCAATTTATGATAAATATGGTACTCATTTTAATCTTTTGAAGTAATTGGTAACATTCCGTCTCATGCAAAAACTACATTTTTAGAAAATACCATAACATAATAAAATGCTTAGAAATCGTATAAGATGATAGCTCTCAATTATTTCTATTGACATGTACATAGAGAAACTAATTGTTAAGTGTTCTATTAGGGGCACCCAATGGTGCACCTCAAGGTATTCAATGAGTGAATATCTTTATTTTTTGAATATATTAGTATTAAAAAATTTTAATTACATCCACAACTACTAATTTATTCATAGAAGTGTACTATTGGGTGTGTCCTACCGAATGCCCCTAACTCTTTTTGAATGGGAAAAGTGAAAATTAAGTGTATTTTAAAGTATAAAATTTCCTTCAACCAAAACAAAACATTGTAAATTTCCATTTGGATAAAAACAATACAACTTTCTATGGTTGTTGCAAATACACTTGACGCTATGTTATTGGAAGATAATAGCCTTCAACTACTACGAATCCTCAACAGATTTCTCTTTTAACGAACTATGATAATGATTTAAACATCACGGCATTACCTAATTAAGCAGCCTTTTCTATCATGGTTGTGTGATTGATTATTATGCTACCGCTCTTGCGAATTTTTTTTGAAGGAAGATGATGATGCTCTCTACTTCCAATAATTGGTTTTGTGAGAATGACCATATTGTTAGCGGTTTTTCCCCTCTCGTAAAATAATTCCTAAGCTTTTCAATTATTGAAGAGGATCTATATCAATAAAATTATCTCAAAAAAATATTTGAAATGAAAAATAAAGTTTAACAATAATTAATATAAATAAGTAATAACATGATGGAAACATATCGACAGTGTGTTACCGGTCAAAATGATTTGAAGCGGAGGTTCACTCTAACCATTTGAGCCAAGATTTATATTGCATTCACCAAGTTGGCCCACGAAGGGGTAAAATGCTCATATCAAGCAATATATTTGCTCAAAAGAATCGAATGCTCAATCTTGTTTACGGGATGGGAGTATATGAACCAATCACACTAACCACTTATTGGCAAGTAGGGGTTTGATAAGTTGCAACTTACAAGGTACATTATACATTATGGAAGTTAGATACTGAAAAGCTAACTAAAGTAGTGTACAGGTTATAGCATGACATAAAGCTACTAGTAATTCATTTTGCATTACCCTCTATATTTGATCCAAGGGACAACTTGTCTATCCAATAGTAACCTACGTATACTAAATTTTAAGTCATTCAACAAATTCACAACAATCTATGTCAAAACAAAATCTTATTATCAGACACACTTGCATCATAACCAAGATTCCTCTTGATAATTACAATACAAACCGATCTCATCCCCACATAATAAAAATCAAATCCTCAAACCAAATAGCCAAATACTCCTTACCTAGTAAAACAAAAAATCCCATAATATTACACCTTCAATGAATATCCGAACCTTATATAGAAACTCATATTGAACCCGTATAAAAATTTAACCAAAAACATTGAACCACCAAGATTTCACAACTAATTAACCAAGATTTCACACCTCATTAGTTATTATAGTCTACTAGCTAAGATAAACACAATCCATTGAATATCATTTTAGAATTTCAATTCCCCCAAAATACTATCCATATTGCTCCCCACCCTAACAACTTCCCCTATTTTCCCTTAAGCCATCATCAATGTACCCTAATTGCGTCATTAATTTTACTAGTTTTTACCCAGCGCGTGGACTTCTCCGTGAACCACAGTAGAAAATTCCTTGACACGGTCACCGCCCCCCCTCTGTCAAAATTCTCTCTCCTCAACACAATTCTTTTCTTCTCCGCGTATACGAATATAAATACACTGCGTTACCTTACTCTCCCTCCTCTTTAAGAGAGAGCTATTCCTTTCTCTCTCTCTCTCTACAATCTTCCATCGTCTTCTTCTTCTTCCTTTTTTATCCAATTTACTCCATTATCCGCCATTAAAGCACCTTCAACTTCAAATCCAAGAACAACTAAAGATCAAGAAAATGATGGAAGCCCAACATTGCCGGCTAAACGCCGTCGTTTTGGGTTCCTTAATCTCTCTCCTAATAATCCTCTGTTCATCCCCGACCTGCTTGGCCATCCGATCTTTCGCAAGGGCAGGGGCAGGATTGGAAATCCACCACCTCCTCCGATTCTCTGAGGCGCCGGACTACCGTAACGGCGTGCACTGCCCCTCAACGACGTCGTCTTCTCAGTGCGATCCTTCCTTAATCCACATCGCGATGACGTTGGATTACGAGTACCTACGTGGCTCAATCGCCGCCGTCCATTCCGTTCTCAAACACGCCTCCTGCCCGGAGAATCTCTTCTTCCATTTCATCGCCGCCGAGTTCGACTCGCTCTCGCCTCGCATCCTGAGTCAACTCGTCCGGTCCACGTTCCCTTCGTTGAACTTCAAGGTCTACATCTTCAGAGAAGACACCGTCATCAACCTCATCTCGTCTTCAATCCGACAAGCATTGGAGAATCCCTTGAACTACGCTCGCAACTACCTCGGTGACATCCTCGACTCGTGCGTGACTCGGGTGATTTACCTCGACTCGGATCTCGTACTCGTTGACGACGTCTACAAGCTCTGGAACACGACACTCCAACACGGGCGTGTCATCGGCGCACCAGAATATTGTCATGCCAACTTCACCACCTACTTCACCACCGCCTTCTGGTCCGACCCAACCCTCTCCTCCACCTTCGCCACCACCCCGCGCCGCCCGTGCTACTTCAACACGGGCGTGATGGTGATGGACCTGGGTCAATGGAGAGAGAATCACTACCGGGAAAAGATCGAAGGGTGGATGGAGATTCAGAAGAAGAAGCGGATCTACGAGCTGGGGTCATTACCTCCATTTTTGCTCATTTTTGGAGGGAATGTTGAGCCGATTGACCATCGTTGGAACCAGCACGGGCTAGGTGGAGATAACGTCAGGGGGTCGTGTCGGTCGCTGCACCCAGGGCCGGTGAGTCTGTTGCATTGGTCAGGGAAAGGGAAGCCATGGGTGAGACTTGATGGGAAGAAACCGTGTCCGTTGGATCATCTATGGGCACCGTACGATCTTTACAAAGGGAGGAGAGAGAGAGAGTTCCAGCTGGGGTTTGGCGCTTCTGGATTGATTGGTTGGTTATAGTAGTTTTACAGCTGGAAAAAAGAAAAAATTATGTTTGATTGATTTTTGATATTTTTTTTTTTTGAAATTCTTATAGACTGTACAGATGAGGGTGGTGCATTGATGGGGGGCATTTAATTCGATTACTTGAATTCATTCTTTGTAATTTTTTTTTACTAAATTTTAGGTACATTTTTTTGGGTTTTTGAATTTGGGGTTCCTCGTCTTGGGAGCCAAATTTTGAAAGTTCTTTGTGTGTATAAGAGCATGAAAAATAAATGAGAACAATGAATTTCAGATATGTTTATTGACTTTTGTTTGTTAGATGGTTGGGTTTTGGTTATGGTTTGAAAATG
The DNA here is from genome assembly GCA_030267885.1 of Mesembryanthemum crystallinum. Classification (NCBI taxonomy): domain Eukaryota; kingdom Viridiplantae; phylum Streptophyta; class Magnoliopsida; order Caryophyllales; family Aizoaceae; genus Mesembryanthemum; species Mesembryanthemum crystallinum. The sequence continues at coordinate 23,428 of BSSO01000003.1, read as the reverse complement.
TGATTAGTCTTTAAGTCTTTTTAAGAGAGATCAAGATTTGGTTAAAAAGACTTATCGAAAGTTGTTTTCATTCACTATTGCTCTCTGTTTTTATCTCTGACGCGTTTTGCAGGTCCAGGTCCTGCTCCTGCACAAAACTCCACTATGACACATTCTCGAAATACTAGACCCATAAAGTGATCAAATAAAAATTAAAGTGCTTAATATAAGGATGAAAAAGGAATATTTGAGGTTTATTTATCTACTCCTTTATAAGATAAGTAACTTTTTGTTTTAACTAACTAGATTGTTTAACAGTTGACACTCCACTTGGTGGTGTGCTCGTTTGGCCAAATTTCTTGTAACTTCTACTTATTCACCCATCTCCATTTTGTAAAGAGAAAAGTAGAAGTTGGGAGAAATTTGGTCAAACGGGCCTTTAGGAACTGGTGTTTGGTAATGGGATTTTACGTCAGTTTATTTTTACCAAACATGTTTTACAATCCGATAATACTACCAACTCATCAAACCAACTAACATAACAATAATGATTATCAAATCAAACACCAATTATTAGCTGCTTGCCTAACAAGCCACTGTCAATTACTCTACATTGTCTTAGAAAAAAGTCATGTTTTTATTTGTCATTGAAGTAAATGGTACACAGATTAAAGGGTTTACAGACAAATGGAGAAATCTGACAATAATAGTAATAGTACTAGAGAGACTAAAATATGAAGACTCACTCCCATTAGAGCCACTAGAAATAGTGGTGGCCTGGTGGGATATTTTAGAAGAGAAGGTAGTGTGATATTTCTTTAAGTTGTGTTTGAGAGTTGTTTTAGATTTTCAAAACCAGATCAACCTAGGAGAGAGAAATTTCAAAGAACAAGGTGACACAGTGTTATTTGAGTTTTTCCAATTGAAATATACTCCACTGTAAGATTTAGGTTTGTATACATTGAATTATTCATTCTAAACTACATTTAAATTTACTTTAGTATATATGTATATGTTGGGCACTAATCAAGCAAAGCAATCACGCAAACACTATAGTGGAAAAAATAGAAGGGAACATGTGTGGCATGTAGTAGTAGAAAATTTCATAATATTGAGAATCTTGAACTAATATCAATATGTGCATTCAACTAAACGATCTGAATCGAACTGAATGCACAGTAATATGGTAGGAAAAAAAAGTTAATGATGTAATTGAATTGAATGCAAAATTGGTAAATAAATGACTTGGATCATGAGACACTATAAACATTTAAGAAAAGTTAGAAATTTATGAAAGAAAACATTGATTATTGGTAACATTTTACTTTTTGTAGAATAAGATTTTTTTTTATTTTTTTTTTATCGCAAACAATATAAATTTTAGGTTTAAAGTTAACCTGTGGTTAAAAAAAAGATAAAAAAGAGTGAATTGAGGAGTTTTTGAACTTGAAACTTGTGAGTGCCTGACACGCCAATCTCACAGTGTCAAAGAGTGATTTCCTTTTTCCTTTTTTTTTTTTCTGATAAATGATGTTAATAGAGTTAAGCAAAGCATTCCTTTCCAGTCACTTTTGCAGGTCCCACAAAGGGCACTAAGACAATTCACAAAGTGCCTTACTTGGCTTCGACACCTTGTCTTGTTTTCTTTTTACACATTTCCCCCCTTTAGAGACGACTCTTTTTGGCACTTTAATAATTATATTTGCTAATTTTATAATGACACTATAGTACTCTGTTTATGTCAATTAAAACTAGCTTTGATGTGATGTTCAAATGGTCAAAATTTCAATTTATGTGATGTAAGTAAAAATAAAATAAGAATATTAATATCTTAAATGTTTCAATCAAGGTATTATTGAATTCATGTAAATTATAAGAATGATTAATAGATATGCAATTCCAACTACTTATATTTAGCTAATGAATAAGAATGAAAATGTAAATGTGAAAACTATGAACACGTGTATAACATCATACTAAAATACATTATGACTCTGGAAATAAAAAAAGAAAAAACTCTATATACACAACAATTTCATGAGCAATAAAGCCAATAATAACCTACATCAATGTATGGTAGATTGTTTGAGCTTTACATCAGAGTCATGCCCTAATGGAAGAAAGAAATTTGAAGTGAACTAAATTTAAATTTGGATAATCAAAGTAGATTGAACTGAATATGTAGAACATATTAAGCATAAGCACCTCGTCTATGTATTGTGTCGCGTGCTAGACATAGCTATTGTAGTGATATATATAGCATAGCACCAACTTCCAAGCATGACACATATTAGACATTTTATCATTCATAATTTAGAGTTTTCTCATATCTATACTCAGTACATGACAACGTTTGTACTTTTTTTCCTCCCCCATATAATCTAGCGTTTACGATGAATCACACTGATTGAATATGCAAATGTTAACTAAGGTTATGTTTATTTCTTCAATTCCATCCTACCATGCAATTCAACTCAATTCTACAACTTACTTTTTTCTCACAGTTTCTTAACTATATCTCATTCACTTCATTCAACTCAGTTTTGGTGTAATTCAACACGTTTAAGTTAAAAAAACATAACCCAATTTTAGCTAAACCATCAAAAAGAATAAGGGCCTTAGAGTGGCAAATAGAAACCATAGTTGACCACATGATGTGGCCCATCCCAATAGGCACACCAAGGGGCCCAGGGACAACAAGGCAAGGGAAAAAGAAGCATATGAATAATTGTGATATTATTTTATGAGCAGCCATTTTTTCCTTTTTTGTCAACTTTTTGATATAAATAAATTATTTAATTGTATTTCTTTATTAGTTGAATGGTCCAAGAGGGACAGGGTTGGCTATGAGCTGGATTTTATACTGTCACTCACTTTTCGCCACATGTCAGAGAATCTGATTTATTACCTTTTTACTCATATTTCGTTTCTTGATAATTGTATTCTTTTACTCCATTTGTTACTCAATTTTGACAATTTTTCTTTTCTTTAATTTTTGTTGAGTCTATCTATGGATATTCAAAATTGCCATCTCATGCCATATGGACTATATAAGGATTATAGAAGAGATTATGGTTCTAGTTATTACGATTACACATTCTTTCTTGTATCTTATATGACATCATGCATTATGTGTTACTCAGTGATTTGGGCACATAATCAATGTTGAAAGGAATATTAATAACTATGAAGTACAATACAAAATCATTACAAACTCTTTCAAAATAATTCCTTTTACAATGATAGTATTAGAGTTTCACAATAATTATTGTGGATTTTTCTTATCACATTAATACTCAACCTCACATATAGAAGACGACGATATTGTAGCTATTTTAATTTCAAATGATTTTATTTAGATGACCCTTTCTAATGTAATACTAAGGCTTGGTAAGTTTACTTTTGATTAAGTCCATGTTTATTTTATCAGTACCATTTAACATCAAGTTCAATTTAATACAGTCAATTTAGTTTAGTTTTATAACTTACAATTTTTTCATATATATTACTTTTTATTTGGTTAAATATACATCGCTATATGTTACACATAAAACCCATACTCTATATATATATATATCACGCTTAAAGTTATGTTAGATGGATATTTACTAAGCCCACCAAACTATGCATTCACTTAAATGTTGCACATTCGACTAGCTAGATTGGTATTATCCATGCCCTAGTTTTAGAGCTAGCTAACTATACATAAAATATGGTCCTTATTATAAAGCCTAGCTCTAGCTATACAAGATTCATTTATACCTAAACTTGACGTCGTAATTAGTGCACCATGCAATGTCTTTTACTTGCAACTAGGTGCCTCCTCCCTTAAAAAAATAGATTAATCAAAGAGATTAATGAATTTATAATAAATTAATAATACCTTGCTTGCCGTATTGTCACTTGTAACACAGTTCCAATTGCTAATTAATTAATTTTGTTCTTTATTCTAATATTAATATTAATCTAATTTCCTATGTACTGTAAAAATTTAGCTGGTATATTAAGACAAATATAAGGAATCCAATCCTTGCGTACTCATTAGGTTTTTGGTGAACATAATTATAACTAACATTATTTGTAGTATTATACATCAAGTTGCACTAGTATTATTTAAGAGCTACTTACTAAAAGCATCTCAAAAAGAAGACATGGAAGCGTGTGGTCCCATCAAAGTTAGTAATTTTTTGTTTTGTTTGAATAGTATAACCAAATTAAAGCCCGATTTGCTAAATACATTAATTCTTGATGTCATACATTTGATTACTTTGGTTGCAAATAATAAGTTTGAACTGTCAATTGTCATAGTTAAATGTATGAATATTGAATAATAATAATGTTATAAGTTGGCGTTAGCACGTCACTGTTTTTCAATTCTTTACTTAAAAATGAAGTATAGTTTCATTTATTAGTCTCCAATAAGCAAGCAAAGCATACTACAAAAGATAACACCTACCAAGAATTTCAATTTTGAATGAGATTTTGCATGTAAGAAGCTTATAGCATTATAACTTTTCAACTTGTTTATGTGTTTCCTTATAAAAAATATAAAAATAAAGAGATTGAATAACAACAAATCTAATAATGGTAGACACTATATATCTCGCTCACATGTAAGTGTCCTATCATTTTTCAAACTCTGATTTTAAGGCTTTGTTCTCTATAACTTATTTTTGTTGATTTTTGTTAATTTCAACAAAAATAAGCAAAAAAAAAAAAAATCAACAAAATTCAACAAAAATCAGCAAAGTCGCTATTTGCCGATGCTAACGAATCAACAAAAATCAATGAAAATCAACAAAAATCAGTAAAATCAATAATAAATATCAACAAAAATAAAATGAAGAGAACATAGCCTAAGTGCTAATTTTTTTTTGGTTAATTATATAAATAAAACAATTTAAAAAATAATAGTAGTATTATTATTATGTTATAATTCAAAAATAACAATTATATGTTCATATATTGAAAATTCCTTAATTTTTTGGACACTATTTGTATAAGTTTCTTCTTTTTTTTTTATATATTTTTTAATTTTTTTTATTTATGGTGCAACACTATTTGTACTACGTTTAAACAACTACGAGAATTTTTTTTACCAATCACGATTTTTCTCCTAAAAAAGTTGTGTATGATTGATGTACCAAATATGTGGCAAATTTGGATTGGGTTTGTACTTTGTAGGCTTTTATTAATCCAACAACTGACGTGAGTTGGGCCACCACGATTTGTGTCTTGAGCAAAGAGACAGTCGCACCATGGGAGTATAGTTTATCTGCTGCTCCACTATTTATCCAACATCTCATTCTTCGGTGCTGACGATACTTGATTTTCATAAGCAAAGCCCAATATCAAACTACAACATATGGAATGATCGATCATCATATTTATACCAAAGGGCTTTCAATCATCTTTTCAACTTTAAGCTATGAAACAGTTTATCCGACTATTTTCGGCTTTCAAGTCTCTATTTAAGCTTCCACAACTAATTTTGAGAAACTAAAACCCTGTTTAGCGTGGTTGTCAGCTTTCAATTTTTTTAAAAACACAAAACCGGTTTTTAAAAATCACTTTTTTTTGATTTTCAGTTTTCTATTGTTAGTTTTGAAAAGGCAAGGGAACTATAAGTATAAAAAAAATTCAGCTCTAAATTAATTTTCTACAAAGAGTTGAATTTTTTTCAAAATCAACAACTAGTAACTGGAAACCATCCCGAATAGGGTCTAAATTTACAAGTTTTTGGTTTCACACATCTTTTCAGCTAGTTTATCAACCCAATATAACATAATAGACACAGGCCAGTCTTATGGTAAGACTATTGCACCTAAATATTTGTACAACAAATAATATACATTTCTTTTTTTTGTCATTTTATTTGAAGAAGATAAATTCCTAGTTTGATACACAATCACAAAACCAAGTCTTGACTCCACAATCTTCTTGTAAGATGCAATTACACAAATTCAACCAAAAAAAAAGAGAGTAGTAAACTAAAATATCAATGAATTCCACAAGTTCAAGCCCTTTTTGTTCAACAATAAATTTATTTTATTTACATAAACATAATTACCCCCCAAGATGGTGTCTAATGTGAGACACTTCTTGACCATCAATTTTGAAAGCCTTTTCCAACACAACATCAGGCATGGCAGGCTTTGATGCAAATGTAGCAATTGAAGCAACTTGGGCTCCAGGATTTTCACTGCTAAGCCCAGAGATAGCCAGTGCTGGGCTTCTACAGTCCACATTGTAAAGAAAATGGATCAGGCCCTTTGGGAACACAAATGACTCACCGGGCCGAAGTTGTTGGGTATACATCTTATTGGACGTGTCCACAAAGCCCACTAAGATCTCACCCTTGATGCAGGTGGTGACCTCTGAGGCCCGTGGGTGTGAGTGGGGTGGCACTAGCCCATCTGGGGCGATGTCGATTCGGGCCATGCTTAGGCCTTGGGTCCGGTGGCCCGGTAGGTTTTGGTTGTTGGTTAGGATTACGCTGAATCCGAATGGATTGGAGCTTGTGTTTCCTGGTCTGGATAGTGCTGAGGTTGCGAAGTGGGATGGGTTTGCATGGGCCGGGTTTATGCATGGTGGGCCGTTGGCGTTGAATGAACATGGGCTGGATGTGTCCGCGACGCAGTAGTCTTGGAGGGGTTCGGGATCGGCTTGGGCTAGGCCCAAGGTGAGGATTAGGCCCATGATAAGATGGAGGTTGAGATTCATGGTTAGGAACTCTGAAGCTAATTTGAAGGGTTTTGACTTTTGAGAAGGGAAAAAGAATGTGGTTTGTGAGAGAGGAAAGGAAGTGAACATATATACATAGAAGGAAGCGTGGGAAATGAGTGGAATGTGATGTTTTAACAAGAATAAAGTTTGTAAAAAAATATTGAAAATCTTAAGTGGGGCCAAAAAGAGGGAAATTGAGTAGCTTAGGGGGCAATGAAGAAGAAGAGGGAATTTGAAGGCAAAACATGTATGTGAAACTGTTAATAAGTCTGTGATCAAATCAGCATCATCTTTACTGTACATTTGATGTAGTATTGAGTTATTGTCAAAGTAGTATTATTAGTAGTAATTTTCAAGTTGTTTGATCTGTCTTACTACTGCACTATATGTATTCTATAGTTCATATGATGTTCTGTACATTTGCATATAGTGTTTTCTTTGGTTTTGTACACTTTTTAGTTTTTACAGTCATCGATGTTCTTTCTTCAATTAATTGAGTTGATTTTGTACTAATAAATAACATTATAAGGTTCAAGCTTGAGTTTGTGTGTTATTATGAGGTGCCCTTTAATTATGTTTAAGGAGTAAGTTCTTTCTGGCCAACATCCAAAAAAAGATGAGTAACTAGTTACAAATTATTATACTCTCTCTGTTTCGCTAAAATCTTGTCATGGTCCATTTTTGTTTTTTTTCTAAAATCTTGTCATGGCTTAAAATAGTAAAGTACTTTTGTTGAAATGTCATAATTATCCCCACCCATTACTTTATTTAACCAACGCTCACTCAACCCTCTCTCCAAGGGCACAAGTGGAAGTTTTACACCAAACAAAAACTCTTTAATCTACGTGCAAATTGCCCATGTGGTAAGCAACCCTTATCACCCACTGTTATCCCTTTATTACAACACCATATTTTGACTCGATCAAATACCAAATAGTGAGGAAAATGGGCTGGTGTTGGAGGTAATATTTTTATTTTTTTGATGGCAATTGGTATGCTACCAAGTTGACCCATCTCGAGATAAAGTCCCAAAAGTTAGTGCTTACTTGATATGGCTTAAAGTCTACTATGCATATCCATTATATGATTCCTGTATCCGCTATTATTCGCAATATTATCTCTCCTCCTTATCATGGTCGGGTCCAGCAATGATGTCGCCATGAATAGGAAGAACCTGATAGCAGAGGTTTATGTTTGTTGTTTCCAACATTTTAGGTAGGATATGATCACAATATATACATGATAACATTGATTTAATTTGCCGATCTCTCTTGAATTCAAAGCGGTGGATCGCAAGGCATAGGACACTTTGCATTATTGGGTTAGGAACTTTATGTTTTCTTCTGCTTGTCTAGGCTTGAAATGATCAGGATGGCACCCTCTTAACCGACCCCAGAATGGTTATTGAGCCTTGCTGCATATTAGCTGCCTGTGAATTTCGTTTCCTGCATAGGTTTGATTACTTGATTAATCAAGTGCAAACCAATTTATGGTAATGAGTTGCCTATCTTAATGGAATTTGATGATCAAAAAAAGAAATGAAAAGTGCAAACCAATTTATGTAGTCTAAATTATGATCAAGTGATCGTAACCTAGAATTTTTAGCTCGGATAAAACTCAAGTATTGAACTTGTTTTGAGGTTTATGAACAAAAGAATGACTTTAAGAATCATTCAAATGTTAGTTTCCTGTCGCTCATAATCTTACAAAAGGAAAGACGTACGTAGAAAATTTGGGTAACTATAAACCGTGTCAATTTGTGTGTAGTGTCACCAATATTGATTTCTGGCTCACATTGGAGCCAATCTGGTCTTTAAGCAAGGACAACCATTATATTGGTTGTTAAGTGAAGAAGCAATTTCCATCATATTAGATGCACAAAATATATGCCGTTTTACAGTAATCTGTAAATCCACACATTTTTTTTTTAATGAATTTACACATTAATATTCATCATAAATTAAATTAGCTGCATGTTTTTAAGGCTTACAGTCATATTCTTGAACGAGGTTTTGGCTTACTCTTTTTTTATTTTTTTTTTTATTTTTTTATTTTTTTATTTTTTTATGCTAGTTCAAGCAAAAAAAAATCAAGTCTCATGTGTCTCTTTTAAGAATTCCAATATGGGAAAAGATATGAAATTGACTTGTGATAATGCATAGGCTTTTTCATTAAAATAGGTCATTACTATTAATTGCTCGAGGTGGCTTAAATCTTCGAAAATCACTTTTTTCTTTCTTTCTTTCCTTTTTTTTTTTTTTTTTTTTGCATATTTAAAGTTTAAGTAGACAATTTTACAAACATGTAATATATTTTAGGATTATCTACTCCATTTTATGAGTCACTAGAATCTTACTTATAAAAAAAAATAAAAAATGTCCACCAACTTGACCATAATGCAATAATGCAGTTTGATCTAGCATGTTACCTAGTACTTACTCTATTTAAGAGTAATCACAAGTGGTTATCAATATCAATTAAAGACTTGTCTCTTGTTATGTTATCACTTTCCTTACACAAATTAAAAAATCAATAAATACCAAAGCAAGTGTATGTGTAAGTAAGTGTAACATCGAATATCTTCTTTGCTTTGAAAAGTGTTGATTTTTGGATGGGAAAAGAATCAAATGATTAGTTGGGTGATAGAGAGAGAACAAGAAAGAACCCTCATTCTTTGGGTTGAACTTCAAAGCAACTCTTGCAAATCTCCAGTACCCAAAAAGCGCATCGTTTTGCGTCCTTGACGATCCCAACGTCGTCGTATAATGGTAAACGAAATTAAAGCAATTATAGGAGTAACAGTTTCAAGACTTAAGTCTGGTGTGAAAGTGGTACATTGTGTAAGTACAAACCATCTTTTTAAGGGGCACTCTGACTTTACAGGAATAACTTATAATTGGACTCTAACTAAAGAGATGCGACTTTTTCATAACTCCTACTTATTCATTGTACAAAGTTCATATAAGGCTGTGTTCAACAATAGAGTTTAGAGTAGAGTTTAGTGGTTGACTAGGTCGAATAGCTACTACTACTACTACAATTTTGGTTTCTCAATAGAGTAGTGTTTGTCTCTTTGGGTGCAGAGGTAAGTAATTGGCCGATTGACGTAGTGTTTCTAAAAGACTAGCTTGAGTAGCTTTTGGGTAGTTATGAGTGATTGAGATGATTTTTACGTGTTGCCTGTTAACCTCAATAACTAATATTACTGAACAAACATCTATAACTATTGAAATCACTAACCGCTATTAGAACAACTAAGTTTACCGAACAGACCCTCGGATTTTAAGCAAACTTAAACGTGAAGGGCCCCACAACCTTTCAGTGTTAGGCAAGAATATTAAATGCAAAATGTAGAGTGAAAAGGGACCTATCACGTGCAATCCGCCCTCCCCCACCTTCCTCCTTTTTCTTCCCCACCTTCTCTCCCTCTCTTCTGTCCTTTCCAAAAAGTGGGCCCTTGGCTCAATGCTTGCTCACCGCCTCTCTCTCTCTCTCTCTCTCTCTCTCCTGTTCTCTCACTCTTTCTCTGCTAATGGGTTATCTTCAATCTCATTGGGATTTTGCAAAGGTTCTTTCATTGAAAGCTTTGTGGGGTAATATACACTTCCAATGAATTTCCTTTCATTTTGTTGTCTAATTTAATTATAGTTTCCTAATGTAGCTACAAAATCTTGCCCTTTTTTTTAGTCTTTTTCTCCACTTCACTTCATTGTCAAATTTTGGCCTTTTGGTTCAAGTAGCCAATAGAGGGACTTCTCAAGGTTTAATTACCACTAATTTTCTTGATTTGATTGTTGTGGGTAATGGGTTTCTTTCTCATTTCATGATTTTGAGTTGGGGTTTGGTGATTTACTGCTATGGTAGCTTCTGGAATGGTGAAGTACCCAAAAGGGGGGTAAACTAATAATTGGGCAGCTGTAAGTAAAAAGGAGGGTTAAGTGATTTGGGGAAAGAAAAAAAAAAAAAGGTTGAAATCATTGGGTTAAAAAGAAAAACATTATCACATGTGATTATGGGCACAAGGCTTCTTTCCATCCTCCTTCATTTTGAGATGTTTATGATTATTTTATGTATTTTGTTTTTGTCTTCAAGTGTGATCTTGACTTGAAAGTGTGATCTGGGGTCCCAAATTATGGAGTTTGTAGACCTACTTCCAAGTTCCAGCTAAGTGACCTTCTTTTGTCTCTCAGGATTTATCTGGTAATTGCAATCCTGATCTTGTACAAAATCTAGATGGGTGAATCATTAGTGGAGGCTCCTAAAGTTGAGAACAAGGTAAGCTAACCCCATTTGCTGTCTCTTCTTTGTAAAGTTGCACATTTTGTGATTTTAGTTTCAATCTCTTTTTCTTTGCAATTATTGCAGTCCTTGAATTCTCATTTTTAATTTTAATTTTGGGTTTGTCTTAGATGCTAAAGATAGTTGGGTATTTTGGCATTTGTAATGATTGATTTCAGGATATTAGATGCTGAATTGTGAAGCTAGGACAATTTTATCTTTTATGTTGATGCTGTTTTATCAGTGTCTGTTTTAGTGGTTTTTAGCTGAAGGAAATTTGTTGTTTGTGTGAAAAACAGATGGGTGAGTCTGTTACTCATGTCCCCTGCCTTCAAGAATCAGTGTCATTTGGTAGATTTGAGCATGATTCCCTTTGTTGGGAGAGATGGTCTACTTTCCCAACAAATAAGTACTTGGAGGAAGTGGAAAAGTGCTCCACTCCTGGATCAGTAGCTCAGAAGAAGGCCTATTTTGAGGCCCATTACAAGAAGATCGCTGCTCGGAAAGCCGAGCTGCTGGATCAGGAGAGGCAGAGGGAAACTGAGTTGTTGAATTCGGAAGATCAGTGTCAGACTCTGATGGATTCAGTTTCTAACTCCAGCGAAGAGGAGTTAGATGTTGAGAAATTGAACAACCATAACTTTGTTTATGAAACAGAGCTGGAAAACAAAGTGGTGGATTTCACAGGGGAGGCGAGCCATGGTAATACTAATGTATCTATTGATGGCATTGATATCGTGGGTGAGGAAAATGAAGTGACGACTTTCACAGGCGAGGTGACTGGTGCACACAGCGGCATAGTGAGTTATAGTGTTGATATCACTGAAGAAGAAAATCGAGGGGTAAATTCAGCAAGCGAGGTGAGCCATGGTCATAGTGATGTTTCCAGTAATATTGTTGATGTTGTTGGTGAGGAAAATGAAGTGACGAGCTTCACTGGTGAGGTGAGTGGTGCACACGTTGATGCTCTGAGTTATAATGCTGATATCACTGAACAAGAAAATCAAGTATCAAATATCACAAGCAAGGTCAGTGATGCACATATTGATGTATCGAGTGATGGTGCTGATATCATTGAAGAAGACGATGAAGTTGCAAATTGCACAGGCAAGGTTAATGTCGCACACGTGGATGTACCAAGTGATGGTGCTGATATCATTGAAGAAGCGAATGAAGTGGTAAAATTCATAAGTGAGGTGAGTGAACATATAGATGAACCCAATTATAGCACTGATATCATCGAAGAAAACAGGGAATTACGGCTTCAGCCTGAAAATTCTACTGAAGATTTGTGTCCCAAAATGGAAAGCTCTGAGTTGAAAAAGGCAGAAGAACCTGTTTCTGTGAAAGAAGAGGCCGCTTCTACTGCTGTATGTGAAGATAAGGAGGTATTGGTTGAATGTATGGCTGAACAAACAGAAATTGCTATGAAAGAAGCAGCTAATGTAGTAAAATTGGAAACTCCAAAGAAAATCCAGAAGGTATGGTTCTAAATTTTTATTTAAGTGTACTTTCTGTTCCTTGTGGAAGTATTACGAGTTTAAAAAGTTAGTCTCATGTTCCTAAATACATCTTATTATCCAGGCAACATTGGTGAAGAAGACAACCAATTCAACATATGCCAAGAAGAAACCAGCGTCACCGATTCCTAAAAGATCTGCTGCGCCTGTGCTAAAATCACCTATGACATCGATTCCCAAAAGATCTGCTCCACCTATGCCAAAAACACCAATGTCGTCAACACCCAAGTTATCGAAGCCAGTATTGCCTAAAACTGTTACATCTACCACACGTCCCTCGGTTAAGAAGGAAAACAGTATCACTCCTCTAACTGGCAAGAAAACTACTAAACCTGAAATCAAGAGGGTGCTTCCCACATCCCTGCACATGTCTCTAAGTCTGGGGCCGTCAAATTCTGATCCAGCTGCACTTACAACAGCAAGAAAATCGTTGATTATGGAGAAGATGGGAGATAAAGACATTGTGAAGCGAGCATTTAAGGCATTCCAAAATTCTAATCAACTACCATCCAGTTTACCCAAAGCAGCTGCAACAAATCAGGTGCTTCTTTGTTTTCTATCCTTATATAAATAGATTATTAGCAGTGCGAGCTTGTTGGACAATATTGTCAGCTGATGTTGAGTTATTCATGATGTATTTGCAGTCTGTCACCAAAACGATTGAACAGAAGGGTCCTGGCCGGGGTACTCTTCAAAAGAAAAATGAAGGGTAAGTCTTGATCTTTTGAATCCATGAGTTCATTTAGTTGTGTTATTTATATCTCTAGCAATGTGCATATTTAGCTACTGGTTACTTGCAAAATCGTTGTTTCTGTAATAGATGTGTTAGTACATTGGTAATTATCTGGTTACTAAGTTGGGCTGAAGTTAAACTTGAGTTGCATTTTTTTTTTTTCTGCAAATAACAGGAATTTGGGATCTGTGAAGGCAGCACGTCCTCGTACTGGTGAGCTAAGGTCTGGAAAGACATCACTCTCCCCTGGGAATTTGGGTTCTGTTAAGGCAGCACGTCCTCATACTGGTGAACTGAGGTCTGGGAAGACATCACTCTCCCCTGGGTATGATGTGTTAAAATCCTCACCTTTTTATTCGTTGTTTGTATGCTAACATTTGCAAATGTTTAAACAAATAATGCTCTTTCCAAGTTAAGGAGAACTTGAAACCAAGTATACATTAGATAGGGTGTCTGAGATAGGACAGAAGTGATGAAGTTGAAGGAAAGCATGTAGTGTGGATCATGTGCACTTGCTTTGTTAGGAATTTATTTAAGACCTTGAAAGAGCTTTCTACTATGAGCTAAGTTCTACAACTGTAACAAAGTAGCCAGATACATTTCCTATAATTGCATACAAGTTACCAACTTAGTGAAGTGATTTCCTATAAAGATCCTTCTAGGCCTCTCATTTGTAGCCGTATAGATATTGCTTTTGACGACTTTCTTCTCGTGTTTCCTGCTTCTTTTACTTTGTTGTCAATTTCTTTCCCTTAAAATTTTCCTTTAAAGGGGTTTTGGGGAAGTAGTTTCTTTGGAGAACATTACTGAAATCTCGATAATGTTCTTTGGCACTATATCGTTCCTAGTATCCAAAGAAATATGATCCTATGAGCTACCTACTACAGTCTTGTATTCCTGTTAGGGTGCTTCATGTGTTTTCCTTCACTGAACCTTCTTTGCATGGAGTTTGCAGAAATCTAAAACTGTATTATATTTCTAATACAGGTTACAGAGAACCATAGGTGTGGATCACAGAAATGGTATTGCTTTTCCGGCTTTATATGGCTCAGGAAGTCTAGATCAGGGAAACAGACGGAAAGAGGTATCTACTTAAAACCTTTATATTCACTGTCAGAACATGTCAGAAAATATATTGGAAGCTCTATAGGGTATTGTTTTCCTTATCTGGTCACTGACTATTCACTTGCTCTGTTGCAGCTTCTCGCCAAGGCTTCTGCGAAGCTGGAGCACAAATTGGAAACCAAAGAGGCTGGAAAGAGCCTCCTTCAGTCCAAAGTCAAGGTGAGCGTCTGTTACTGTAGCCTATAATAGTTGTGGCATTGGTATCCTTATCCATCATCATACCCTTAATACTAGGAAAATACTCCAGCAGTCAGTTTAACCAGAGTGCAATTTTTTTCTAATAAAAAATATATGCATGTAGTGGATATTAGGTTGCTTAGCTGGTAAAGTCTCTAGGGTTTGGTACTAGAGTTTTGGGTTTGAAACCCTCTGTAACCCAAAAGAGTAAATGCATGCTGAGTTTCAAAGCTGTGGTAATTAAGATCTTCACTTTTGAACCGAGAAAACTCATTGTTCAGTCAGTATGTAAGAGTGTTTAATCAATTTTATGGAATTTGAAAGCTTAGACACCATACTTGATGCAGGCTCAGAAAGCAGATGAGACCAGAAAACCAAGGCAGAGCATTACTTATAAGGGCAAGCTGTCATCGAGCTGTAATCAGGGACGTTTTTAAAGGGTCTACTTAAGGTATGTCTTTCAGGTAATCCCTAATGTTAGAAGAAGGGGAGGCATAATACTAAATGCTTCTTGACAATCACTGACATATAAATCTTGCTGGCAATTTCATCAAGGGTTCTTCTTGCATGCCTTGTGAAGTGGTCATATAACTTGAAAAAAATTTCAAGCTTCCCTTGGTTTTATTGTTACCAATGCACTTGCCAAACAAATAGTTATTCTCTGCTATCCTATGAAAAAACTTTGTTGGAAATTCATGGTAAGTATGCATTGATCACAAACAAGTATGGGATACAGCTAAACAAGTACATTGGTTCGTACTCAACAAAATCAAAGAAAAAGGGAAAAAAAACATCTAAATAGATGTAGCCGATGAGTTAGAAGCATAAAAGGTTCAAAGTTGCTATGAAACCTAAACAAGCTAACCTCAAGCTCAAAGCTTGTAAGAGTAGCTTCTCAAAACTACTGTGAAAGCTGAAATTGAAAGCTGAAAGTTGAAAATAATCAGATAAATTGTTTGGTAGCTGAGATTGGAAAAATCAGTTGAAAGCTGAAAAAGTAGCTAAAAATTACCCCAAATCTAACAACACCCTCCCTTGCCCCCTGTTCCCCACACACCGAAAAAAGGAAGAACAAGTATGAATGTTTTAATTTCTGCTCCATTATTGGATTGAGAATGGTTAAAGGGGTACCACAGTCCCAGCTCAGCATCGTAGACAGTCTCATACAATCCTTTATCTTAAATGTTTGGATGTTGGCTTCGCCATGTTGCGTACAAGTTACAGGTTGTAATTCTTTCATTTACATATTTTACAGGAACAGGAAGATGACAAATTGGAAGTTTCTCGTTGATTGGAGGTATATGTAGAAGATTTTGGCAATGCTAATCTCTGATAAGTCTCCAAGGGCGTATCACAGAAGGTAATGCAAGTTGACGCGGAGTAAATAGGTTTTTATCATCGAGGAAGCTAGATGTATAAAGGAGCAGTTGCACAGCTAAAATGTAGTTTATCTGATCTTGAACATGAGGGCAAAAACTTGTATATCTGAATTCTGATTGTCAACATAAAATATAAGTTTCTATCTTGTCTGTCCTCCTTTATCTGGTTTGGTCCATCAATGATGTTTAATGTTTGTGGAGGACCATGAATGGGAAGAAGATGACTGCATAAATGTAGAGGTTGATATTTATTGTTTCTATCATTGTTTGTTGGATGACATTGACAATCCATGATCACTTTGATTAAGATTCTTAAAAACTTAATATAATTTCACAAAAACTTATATCACTCCGCCTGATATATCGAATGTACTAGTAGTGTATAAAATGGTACTGGTAAGCTAAAAATCAGTACTGACGACCTAAAAACTAGTATCACTTTTTTTCCACCCAGTACAACTCCATTCCTGTTTTTAACTTCCACAATACTATATTTTATTTGCCCAATACTCGCCTGATGTATTAGGCAGCATTATGAGAGAGTAATTGATATAATTTTCCTTTTCCCCTGTAACCTGTTTTGGGCTTGCAATAATCAGGATGTCACCCTACTGGCCAGCAGAGAGTGGTTTATGGTTATTTTGAGGCTTGCTGCAAAATGGGCTGCCTGGTGAACTTTCTTTTCCTGCATAAGACATTTATTTGCTTATTTAGTATTCCACAAGCTATTCAATGAGCAAATATCCTATGCAGGAAAATAAATTCACCAAAAATATATCAAAAAGGAAATATGCTTAATTAAAAGCAACTAAAATTTTATAGTGTAATTGAGATGGTGACCAATCTTAATCTTTGACTTTCAAATTTGGAACTTCAAATAAACCTCGTGCTTTGAATCCAAACTTTGGAGTATTTAAATTTATCAATTTTGTATTCAGTTTAATTCAAATCATTCACTTTAGTTCAATTTAGATCGTTTTAAATGTAATGGACACACAAAATCTTGGCTTTGGAAATCATTCTTAAGTGAGCTTGTTGCTTGTGTATATTTTCTCATCCGAAAATTGTTTGGAGGAGCTTATAAGCGTATATTTCCAAGTAAAGAATGACTCGGCAAATAATGCCAATTTGTGTGTTGTGCCTAGGTTGGCCATGAGCCGGATCAAGCCAAACAGCAAAGCAAGGTCGACTTTGCTCAATTTAAATTAACTTATATACAACTCAAGCTACAAAATTGGACTCGAGCTCGACTCGATTGCTAATTGCAAAGCTCTACTAGGAATCAAATCAGCTATGATAATTTTCATCCCGCGTTCAGTTTAGTTCATTAACATACCTTAGTGAACTCAACTTATTAATTAAAGCAAACTGGAATATGATTGAAGCAAGGCGCAAGTGTGTGAACAGTGAATGCTCCCAAGTAATAATTGCTTGAGGCGTTTCTTATACGGCATAGAAACGTAAACAAAAAGGGCGGTCTTTTCTTTGTACGGAGGTCAAAATCAAAATGCCCACCATTTTTCTGATCGTTCAAACCTCCAATTTCCCAAGAATCGCAACTGATCAACAATTTTTTTGAATTGAATGCTTGTATGGAAGCAAAATTGCGGCTTTTTTGATCTTTCAGACCTCCAATTTCTCCAGAATTTCAACGTCATATGAGGTAATTCGATAAACCCTTGTCAACTTTGGTGGGTCAGTTCATTTTTAGCACTTTAATTTCATTGATTTTTCACTTTCTTGTGTTAAGAATTTTGCTAAGATTTGATGATCGAAGATGAACTGTTAAAAGACTTGATGGTTTGTATTTTGAATGTTAAAATTCAATTACTATCTGCTAATCACTTTTTAGTTACACCCACTGGTTTGAAGTTTCAGGCTTTATGCACACTGTAAATGAACCCTTTGATTTCTGAGAAATTTCTTGTGCAGTGCGATCCTGCCTAACTTTGATTCTGTTAGGAAGTCAATGTCACTCTTTGAAAATTAATTGATTGTTAGGGTTAGATTGGATTCAATTTCTTAGCTGGGTATTTTGTCGCCATTTGTCGGTTTGATCTTCTAATTGCAATTACATGTGGGAGTTTCTTTTCTTTTGTTTCATGTTTATGGGGTTTATGGATTGTCATTTCTATGTCTTTAATGAATGTTTTTGAAACATTCTTAGACTTGTTCTTGCATTTATATTTTAGCTGATGTGCTTGAGGTCTTGACTTGGTAGTTAAAATTGATCCCTAGGTACGTTTGGTCTCATGTCCGAAGTTATAGTGTTATTTATTACGGACGAATGGACTATATAATTTAGCTTCTTTGACTTTAGACTAGATGACAATGATAAATATGAATGTGGATCCTGTGGTAGGAGCTGCTGTTTGTCAGTCAGTATCTATTTTAGCTTCTTTGACTTTAATCTTTTTGGCCTGATTTGAAGCATTTTAGTACTGGATTGAAATAACAAGTGCATTAGTGCAAGTATAGTACCATTATATGCTGGTATACTGTCACCCATTGTTTCTTATTCTTGGGTCCCAAATCAATGCTGCAAAAAGCCATTTGCTAACCTCTTTATTTGGATAGATATTTGTCAAGTAATATAGCAGAAATCGGGGTCGAAAGTTCTGTTTTTCTTCGCTGAATAATAATTGAGTTAGATAAAATGTCAAAGAAAACAACACCCTTACGGTACTTTGATTCGAGTGCATCCAAAAGAGTTATTAGGAGGGATATCAATTTAGAAACAATCTTCTATCAGTAACTTGTATACGGAAACAAGCTGTAATCAACTGGTCCTGTTTTTCAAGTTAATTAGTAAGTTGGCCATCCAGTTGACTGTAAAAGGAAGAATAGGACACTGAGGAGTAAAATCAGTAACTATCTTTTAGTATATCATTCTTCAAACCAAATACAAGCAAACATTTCTACCAAGATATAGTGGTTGAGTTGAGAGAGACTGAAGCACAAGCTAACTATTATACAATTCTTTCTTGCAGATGATTAAAGATCAGTGTAATGTCTTCTATTCTGGAACTTCAGAAATCAGGACGATAGCAAGTATGTCTACAAGGCCAAATAAAGAAATAATTCTCCTGGAATTGATAAATATCTAGCTAGCTTACATATTACATAACTTAATACGACACGCAGCATAGAGGAAAGCTGGTTTTCTGTAAATGTAGCCTCCCCTGCCCGGAGCAAATCCTAAAACTACTCTATGAATATGGGTATACAACAAAATGACTTATTTTTTTCCCAGTTTTATGCAATTGGAGAAGTATAAGAACAGTTCTTTCTTCTGTGGGTAATTGGGGAAAAATCGCTTGCCAACAGCAGTTCACTCATTCCTGTCCAAAAAATTAGTAGTAAAAAAAGGAAAAAATCACTCAGCATCTATCTCATTTTTTCCCTTTTGAGTCGAAAGAAGAAAACAACCTTTTTATGTACTTCCTCCTATCCTCCTCGTCTTGTATGTACAATCAAATTTTCCACTTCCCCGATACTCGACCTTGTTCTTGTCAATGTTAGCTATCATCATCTGAATCACTACCATTGGATTTTTCTGACAAGAAGTGATCTGGTAACCTCGGGAATGTAACCCGTGTCCTCAACACATCAGGTGTTGGGGGAGATGATGGAGACGATGATGAGGAAGCAGCTGATGGGCCAGCACTGGTACCAGCTGCAGTTGCTTTCCTTTGTTGTAAACTCCTAGCAATATCAATGCAAGCTTTATCAACCATACCAAGGAAATCCTTCACTATGGCAAACAACTGAAGTGGTTGTCTATCCTTAAAACCTCCTGCTTGGTAATACTGTGTTGTCTTCTTTACGAACTCCATCACCCTCGTCTGCTCTTCCTTAACCACCTTCATCTCTCCTTCCGCTGAGGAAAGAAACTCTTTCATCTCCTTGACAAATTCCGTCCCACCATCAGCCCCACATTTGAGCACAATTTCCCTAGTTTCAGAGATTTGAGTTGTTAGCGATGTGCTTGTCCTCAAAATGGTGTCATAATCAATAGAAGCTGCCTTCTTGACATTCAGGAACTCGGAGCTTAACCCACCCACAACTGGTAATCCTAGTTTTAAAAACTCTTTCTCTTGCTCATCCTTTGATTTCGGCTCCTCTGCTCTCGTGTTTGTGCTCAAGCTCGAGTTCCTCTGACTGTTGGAACGGGTTAAGCTGTTGTTCCGGTTCATAACACACCGTCTACCCTCATTCCTCACAACCTCATGAACCACAAAGTGAAGCAAAGTGGTCTTCCCATCACTACTCTTATAATCAGAGAGCTTATGCAATGCAGTAAGATTGAACGCCTTTGCATCCCCTCTTGCTGTCCCAGCATTGAGCCGATTCCCAGCTTTCAGAATCGCTTCTAGAAGCTTCAAGAACACTCCGCGATTCCTAAGCTCAGTGCACGCAGAATCAAGCACCTGGAGCGAATCCTTCAGCTGCTGAATCTCTGAATCATAAGTGAATCGGAACAGCATGGCATTGACCCTGGTGAAAGCCGAGGGAACTGCCTTTAGGAGGAAGTACAAAAAGGACTCAGCATCCGCTAGTCTATTAGCATCCCCATCAAAAGCTAGGATCTCGATCTTCTCTTCTCTGGTCGGGGCAATTCTGGTCAGCTTCTCGAGTGTTTCTATGCTAAGCCCTTTCCCTTCAATCAACCCATCGATCAGCTCCTTCCGAGAGATGCCTAGAGACCGAATCACAATGGCTACATTCTGGGAACGACGCGAATCTAGGATGAAAATCTTCGCAGCTGGGATTGCAATCGCTTTATTCTGCTCAGTCGCATTGTTATCCTTTGGCGATTTGCGATTCGTTGCAACACATCCGAACAAAGCTTCCATCATATCACCATTGTACCTGTTCCCCACCAAAAACAAGACAACAAAAAGTTCAAAATTCAATCTCAACACAATCTAGAGATATTTTTTGTAGCTGTTGAATCTAAAGTTGGATTGAAAGTGATGGAACTTACTGGAATGAGCCACGTTCGATGTTGTCCCACACCATGGAATGATCTGTATTAACGTTGACTTTTTCCCAGTGCAGTGGTTTCATTTTGACCTGATCATTCTTAGACGCGTCTTCTCCTACAGCAGAAGATACTTCCACAATATTACCACTTGGTGTCCGTTTTGGCGCCGGTGGCGGCCTCGACGTCGACGATCCCGATCTGCTTCCTTTTGCTATTGGTGGTGGCGGCGGCGGCGCTGGACCTTTCTTACCCGGAATTGGCGGTGGAGGTGGCGGCGCTGCAGGTGCAACTGGTGGCGGAGGAGGCGGCAGAGCTGGTCCTGTTCTAATCTGATCATTGGAAATTGCCAATTTCTCTGATCCTGTCGATAAGGATTTCGACGATTTGGGTCTATTGCTAACATTTGACTGATTTCCAACAGCCTGGAAATTGCCACTGCCGCCGCCACCACCGCCACCAATACCACCATTTCCGCCACCGTTACCACCACCGCTACCAATACCACCAATTCTGCCACCAATACCACCACCACCAATACGACCACTTCCGCCGCTGCCTCCACCGCCAGGCGGTGGCGGGAGCGGCGGTTTGGAATCTAGGAGCTTAACAGTTTGATCATCTTGAGAAACCACATTCGAAGACGAAGATTTCCCGCGAGAAAACGGCCTTCTACCACTGCTCAGCTTATTAAACACTTCCTTATGGAACGGCCCGCTTTTCCTTTGACTCCCTTCAAGCTTCCTCCAATACAACACATCCAAACCATCCTCATCAACTATCAATCCTTTAATATTCCCATCAAATCTCGAAAATTCCGCTGGCGGCAATGGCTGCAACCTCCCTCCTCCACCACCACCGCCGCCACTGCCACCACCACGTCCTACAGCTGCAGCAGCAATAACAGCACCACCGCCGCTATCGCCACCGTTTTGCTTCTTCTTCAGGGCAGTATACCTGGTGCACATGAAGAAGATGGCGGCCGCAACCACCAGAGTACTAGCGGCAGTAACACCTACAGCAGTCAATATCGCCTTCTTGGACGGCGATGAATCCGGTGGTGGCGGTGGCGGTGGCGTTAGCGGCTTTAGCGGAGTTGGTGGAGGAGAGAGAGGTGGACTAGTAGGGGGAATTGAAGGTGGAATGGCGGGTGGTGGTGAGGTAGGATAGAATGTTTCGATGTTTCGAGGGGAAGAATCATCAGATAATGAAAATGGGAGATTGATAAAAGAGATTAACAAGAACAATGACAACGTGATAGACATTAACTCTCCTCTATCTCTATGTTGGGTTTGGGTTGCCATTTTTTTTCTCTCCTGTATGTTTGATCTGTACAAAACGGCACACAAGAGAGAGAGAGGAGAGAGAGGAAGAAATGGGAATATTGGAGCTAAGTTGGTTGATTAATTCTTGTCATAATTGGGGGTTGGTTTGTTTTATTGGTTTAGTTGTTATTGGGATGTTGAGCTGTTGACATGTTTCTTTTCTTTTTCTTTTGATGTTGTTGGGTTTTTTTGCAGACAATGTCAAAGTAAGCAGGTTGCTGACCCTCATGAACAACCGAACCATTTCTTCCCCCCCGTGGTGTCATTTATATCCACTTCTCTCCCCCGTGAAATTACCTTTTTATCCTTTTGTTAGGATTTTTTCTAAAAAAAAAAAAATATAGGTAAAGAGAAGAAATGTCGGGTGCAAAATCAGACACCTTTTCAGCTCTGGTTATATTTTTAGTTTTCAGTCTACTCTCAGCAATGCAACATTTAATTTTTGATACTAATTTGACTTATAAGGTATATGATAAGTCATTTGAGCCAAACGTAGATTTAGGAGATCATACTTCCGAGACTTGCTCTTAATAAATCAGAGCGTAGGACGATACTACTCTTACCAATGGACCTATGAGTCCACTCAGTAATGTTTGCTTGGAGGGGTTGGGCAGACAAGCCAACCACTCAGCAATGTCTTCTTCACACTAAGCTTGTGCATTTGTCAAGTAATGCATGACAAAGGTCTATTCATTTCAACTGATCACATTGAATTGAAGTGAAATAAATGAAACTTGAATAAATAGTAATATGTGAGAGTAAAGTAACTGAACTGAACAAAATATAAGATGAGAGCGACAATATAAATAGAGCGAAAGGATTAGTAGTACTATACAATTGTTAGCTCTCAACACGGGTGGTGTTGTGGCGACATGTATCCATAATAATACCACATTCATTAACTCGGTTAGATCTAGCTACAACATCGTTGTTGAAAAGCTGTCAAAGAAACTAATATCTAGATTCCAACATCAAGTACCACTTAAAGCAAACATGTTCTAGATCTATTGAGGGCTGTTTAGTAATTAATCTTGATTTAATTAATTTGGCCAAATTAGCTGCTACTTGATATACTTTGTCCTATGCTTTTAATAAATTCTTAATGATTAGTGGTTGGAACGTTGAACCAGTATAGCTTTCCTCCAATTCTCACAATTTATTTATTACTCCCTCCGTTTTTTTTATATGACGTTTTAGATATT